>CM056510.1:18825514-19030956 GCA_029783415.1 Anisodus acutangulus
ACGTTTGAAACCCTTCTGTTGAGCACCAATTGGAAATTCAATCTGACTTCTAAAACGGAAGTGAGCACAGGTGAGAGGACCCCACTTTCCCGCATCCCTCTCCCCACGAGCAGAACACCAGAGATGCACGTGCCGCTCTTATTTGGATCTCCCTAATCTAGAGGGTTCTCACGCCAAGTAGAAGAAAGAATAGTGGGATGCTCACGCTCTCGTTGGACGATTCCACAGCGGATATTTCCTCACTAATGCTCTGATACCATGTGAGAGATTATGGGAGAAAAATATATTATTGAATTGTTGTATCTACATGATTACACTGAGCCCTATTTATAGACACTACATTACAATCCTTTTCCTAGTAGGATACTATATATGAAATCATATTCCTATTCTAACAACATACAACAAAGTAACCATCGTAAAGTTATCAGCAGAAATAATATAATTCAGATTTGAAAAGAAAAAACTCTATGAGGCATATCCGCCGCAACAGGATTTTTTCAGCAACACTGTCATTATGCTAGAAACTCATTTGACCAAGTTCATTAACTCAAAAACAATTGCTCTTTGAAGTAACGACCTGTTAAGAACCTATAAGACAAGTGGCAAAAATGCGATCAACAACAAGTGAATTCAATTTGGATGGAGTCATGTAGTTTAGAACAATCAATTAGAGAAAGCAAAGCATCACAAAATAAACTGTTATAAGATGTTAAGCCATTTACTGATTATATCCAAATTGCAACCTGAAGAAGCAATCAAGAAAGGGATTTATCATATCAAGTATTAAGTAGTTGTGCAATGTGTTTCTCATATATCTTCTTCAACGAAAACCATCACAATTAGCTTCCATTTGGTTGTAGGGTTTACACATCTCAGAGGCTTATACTGCAGACAGGAAAAAAGTCTATGGAGATATAAACATGTAAACATTGGATATATGTAAATAGAAAAGGATGAATGTAATACATTATAGTCACAAGCAACTTAGAACTTACTGATGGTATAGCTACTATTCTACTGGCTGAAACAGAAAGACCAGTTATTCCCCACCCACTATTTTGATTTCCGGAAGTCTTCACATTGTACAGGCCAAGATATTCACGCAATCCTGCTTGAAACAGGCTTAGGGCATCTTCCTTAATCCTGGAAGTCCCGTACCTTAATGGACATGACTTCGATGGAAATTTCTTGAACGAATCTGAGTCATTTGGCTGCACAATAGCACAGATCTAAGTGTGCAAGTTGAGGAAACTCTAAATTGCTTACGCAAGGGACTTGCAAATAGTAATGTCATCATGCTGGAGATATGGCAAGAAAAGCCAACCTTGTATGCGTGAGCATGTAGAGTAAGAGTATGTGCAATGCGCTTATTCTGTTCTAAATCAGACTGAAGACGTTCACTAAGTTCTTCACACAGTTCACTAAGCCACTTTTCAACCTAGAAAGCAATAAAGTAGAAGGGGTCCATGTTAATTGCTAGATAAAACATTTAGTAACTCAAAACAAAACTCCAGTATAATATAAACAAATAAAGTGTGTAAATTCAGAACATCATTGCTTCTATTTTTCCCTAGATCAGTATTTCTAACTGATAAAGAGTAAGATAGATCAGAAATCATTCAAAAGATGGGTTTTCAGCTCGAATAAAACTTACAGAAGCAACAGTTTTAAGAGCTCGAGGTCCAGGAAACGTCTTTCCTGAACCATGACTATTGGGAAGAAGGCGTCCCTTGACCTCTTCCCCATTAATTCCCCTTGCTGTATTCCATAACCAGGAACTGTGCAAGTTTAGCACAACAAAGTCAGTAGGTTACAGAGGGTTTATCTGATAAGACTAAAAACTAACACTTCAAATTTTAGTCGACCAATTGTAAGGGAAAATCTAAGTTGATCAACTGTAAACTAAATATTTAAGTTCACATTGTTGGAATCTTATAATTGAATACACAATTGAATTATAGTTATTTTAGGTTACACGAGACTTATTGCTTGGTACCTCCATCCAAAAGGAATGGCAAGGTTCGAAGAAAAAGGTCAATCACCTTATCTACTAAATTAGACCATTCATTTTGCAAAACTTTAAAAAATTAAAATATCAAAAGAACTACATAAAAACCATTCATTTCTTAATTTTTTGCAAAAAAAAAGTATAAAAACTTATGTCTCATGATTTTTATTGTTCAAAAATGTTTTTAAGATGTTCGGAAATTATATTGAAAAAAAGTAGTTTGACTCTACAAATAATAATAGTGGCATTCTCATTGGGATGGAGGGAACAATATATAATTTCAACTAAAGTCAAATGCTTACAGAATCTTTTTTTATAAGGCAAAATTATTATTGAAAGAAGGTACCAGGAAGGTACACCAAATTACATCAGAAACAGACAGTCCCTACAAGAGTAACAGATTACAAATTTCCAAGAGAATCCAGAAAGTATATATACTGACTCCATGTTCTCTAAAATATTCTTCTTACACCATACAAACAGATTTAGCAGACAAAGGTTCTTGATTCTAGAAATATGATTCTTTTTATTCTCAAAGCAAGCATTGTTCCTTTCTCTCCAAATATGATTCTTTTTATTCTCTAAAAATGCTTACAGAAAAATTAACCTCTTGCACAACTCTTTTCTGTTGGTGCGCATGTTATTAATATTTAATATCAAGCCTGTTCAACTTGTTAGTGATAGAATCAATTTCTTTGAATTGCCATAGAATTTTAAATGGTACTTAATGTATTACTCTATCATTTTTCTATCTTATTAAACATCCAAATATCTGATCACTCAATAATTTAAATTTCGATGATTGAATTAGGTTATCAAGAAATGAAATTTGCAGTGTGATTTTCAATCAACATCACTAGTTTTTATCAAGATATAAGAAGTACCCTATTGAAGAAATAAGAACTATTTCGCAGGACATAACATACTTGACCAATCTAACCACGAAATTGCAAGCAAGTGTCCTACTCTTTTTTTTATACACATCAAACAATTTAAGAAGTATCAAAATTATAAAACTTAATGAGGCACATATATCAGCTCAGGAACAGAACACAAGAAGTAGTAACAGAAAAAATGATGGATTGAATTGGGAAACGCAAAAGCAAGGTTATCAGTAAAGCCATGTTTCATTTTATTTTTACCATTCAATAAAAAAAAAGTATAGGCATATTTCATAAGACCTGTTTTCCTGTTTATCTTTATTCCATTAGAAGTGAGAAAAAATAATCTAACAGGGTGTTTGGGTTAGCATAAAAACTGGTCAAACTAGCTTTTAGTTACTTTTTGGCTTAAAAGCTAGTTTGACCAGCTTTTAAGACCCAAACACCCTATTAAACCATAGAAATGAATAATTCCACTTAAATTAGAAGTATGGCAATAATTACTAAAGTATAGTGAGTTCAGCTATCTTGAGACAGATTGGTCATCAAATTCCTTATTTTCTTTCTTTGTTCAATTCCCAGTTTTAGTAATTCAACTAGCGGTCTTCTTGTGTAAGACAAGGGGTCAGCCCTAGCACGGGCAATGATAGACAAACTAAAGATTTACAAAGACTAACAACACATCTGACATGAGAATAGATTATCACCCAGTATTTATTCCATAAAATTCTTGTAGCTTCTCTTCTGAAAACTGGAGCAGATCCCCAACAGTGTTAACACCTAAGTCAATTTGCAAAGAAGTTCCAAGTTTTCCTCCAAGCTGTTTCCTGCGAACAAAATTTGCCCCAAGCCATGTTAAAAGAAAAAAAAATTAGAAGAATAAGCAAGCCCAAAAATACCATTTACATTGTAGAAACCATGTGCTACATCACCGTAGAGCAGTCAATGGTAAACACTGAGAATAAGAATATGAAAAGAATTCAACCTCAATAAATTAAGACATAACTAAGCATCCAGCATATTATTGACTGCTCAAAAGATGGTAACAAGGTGTCAACAGAGGATTTCTGTGCAAACCCCTACATTTTCTTTATAGGCAAATTTCCAAGTAATTTGCTGAGGGATGAGAAAGGCACCACAGTTTGCTGAGCAGGTTTATTCATTCCACTTGCAAGTTTGGCCAGCATCTGCTCACAATTTCGTACTCAAGTTACTAAAACCTTCTTCCAAGATAAATCATCAAATATATATTCATGCATTTCTCATTTAACCGGAGAATTTATCCACCTTATTCTTGTTACAAAATATTAAATATTTCCACCTTATTATGAGCAATGCCTGCAGAACAAGTGAACTCAGTCACTTCTAATACTTGCAGCCGAAGTTCTGCAACAATAAGGGCTCCACAGGCTAACAACTTATCACGGCGACTAGCGTCACTTCTAGTGAGCCAATGTCTGACCCTCTCTCTGGCATCGCTACCAACCTCTGCAGGAAACTAAGTCAGCAGATATCAGCAAAAACATGAGGGCTATGGATAAAATATAAGAATGTAAATATAACAGAAAAACAAAAATGGATATTTAAAAAAATCCATAAAAAATAATTTGTAATATTATTGTCAGAAGTCCATCGTATGCTGTACAGATGTAGGCCTGCCGTATATACCTTCTTATCTCCGGTACTATCATCTCAAACCATAATAGAGATTACTTTCTGTTCTAGCATTTCATTACTTGAAATGATAATATAGGCTTTGATAGTTCATTGAAATGCTCTGCTCATCTGTTGGAGCTTGAAAGAACCTTCTAGGCAAAATCCAACTTCAATACGCTAAACTAATGTTGCTCGTGAATGCTATTATCAGACCGCACTAACATTTCTGACCTCATGCACCAAAGGGGGGAAGAAAAAGGAAAAAGAAAATGTTGCTTTAATTACACCTACTTCCTCAAGACCCAAAACATGTGATTTCACTGCTTCTTCACTGATTGTTTCCAGGCACTCAGGAGGATTATCTGCCAACATTGCTTCAGCAGCTATAGTGAGATCCAAATACACTTCATCAATTGAAGCACGCTCACATCGGCCCCTTCTAGCAAGAATGGTGACAACCTGCAATTACATTATGGTATGATTATCATCACACGTTGTTCGTAAATAGAGCACAATGAGAGTTTTCAGTATCAATGGACCTCTGAGCCTGCATTCCTGTAATCATTAAGATCAGCTTTACCACGGGCAACTGGGACTTGAACAAGTTGAATCTCCGGACAAACTTGCTTTGCTTCATCACCTCGCATTGAGCTTAAACATGTAAATATTTCAGTGCTCATGCGTTTGATGAGTATTAAGTTCTACAAGAATAATCAGTTAACTAATCATACAACCAAAGCTACACAGACTAACCGCTTCACCCCAAACTTACGAGCCTCATAACTGACAGCAATCAGTCCCCCCCCTTGCCAAGAATTGTACTGTACAACAGCAGTGGGTTGACCTCTTAGACTTGGTTGCTTTCGCTGCTCCACTACAGATACGCAGTGTGACCAGTTAGCCAGACTATAAAGATGATATCATGGAATAACGAAACTGCACAGCAAACTGATAAATACACAAGAAAAGCTGGTAACATCGCTATTATTAATAAAATATGGTAACATCATTACAGAAAGAAAACTTCTTTTGTTAATTACAGAGAGTACATTCTTAAAACACCAAAGTGAACAGCAAGTTTTATAAAATGGTTTTAGAAACACTAATATCATATGGGAGTGAATGTTGATTCAAGGATGAGTTTTGCATGAAGGTGAATGTTTATACAAAGGTTAGACCATAACAAAAATGATAACATCCAATGGAAAATGCAAGAAGCACATAGCGGATAAAATGACATAAGGTCACTTGAGATGGTTTAGTCATGTTAGAATATCATGATCAGATATGTCTACATGCATTATACTATAAGCTTTATCAATACCTTCGGATATTCTGTATTTTAGTATAGAATATTTGCTTAACTTATTAGCAGAGATATTGATTAACTGCCAATATCATATCATACATGGCCTAAAACTCCTATATAAGGAGCACCCTTGTACATAACTTTGTCTAAGTCATAACAAAAGGATTTTAAAAATTCTTCTCAGCTGCCTAAGTCACCTAGAGTGAAATTAAACCTGAGACCTCATAGTTCTCTTACCACTTCATTGACAACTCAGCCACACCTTTGGGTGCAAGAAGGTCCAATTCCTTAACCCAACAAATCTCAGCGATTTCTTACCAAACTTTAGAAACAACAGAACTTTAAGGGAACATCCTCTAAGTAGTATTGGCTTCAGGGACAGAGGCTCCGTATTTGTGTTAAAAAAACTCATTTGATATGTATAAATAATCTATCCATAATGCAATAAACAAAAAGGATTATGTTGTAAAACCCACAAATTAAAAGGCTTGGCTCCGCCTCTGACTGGCTTCTTATTGCTTCACGTACGTTATTGTTACAAGAAATCCTAAAAGGATGACATTTTCATATGACAAAATTCAATTGTCTGTTTTTGTAGCTTTTCACTAGAATTCCGTAGGCGATTCGAGTAAAAATAGGAACCGAAACAATTGTGATTTTTTCAAAGGGGAAATGAAGGTATTCTACATACTAATGTTTAGTCTGCTTATGCCCTAATATTAACACAAATTAATCAAGTGTGGTACAAATCCCAAATTATTCAGGGAAATGGGAAGAGAAAAGTAGAACCTTGAACATAGAAGCAATCCATGTCGACGTGAGCAATAACTCTAGAATCCGATAACTCAGGTCTTGCCACCGGCATCCTCAATCGTCTTCTCCTATTTTTTTCCCACCAATTTCCAGGCCGGTTTCCTTTGAAATTCTTATACTGCTTTTCGTCCGGAGGTTAACTTTTTGGGAAGGGTCAACAATGCCTCTCTATTTTGTGACCTCCGTTACGAATTTGGGTCGAAAATGCCCTTTCCGTTCCTTTTTCCTCTTCGGTGTTGGCTTATCAAGCGGGCATTGATCAGTTTAGTTTCTGAAATTGAAATTCTCTAAATTAGTTAAAGAAATCCTCAGATCTTGTTTTGTCTTTAATGACGCCGTTAAAGTTTTCAAATATGTCCTCTTAATGAGAATCTCCAAATTTTAATTTAAATACGCACAATTATTTAAGCCGACCCAACTAAATAATACTAACCTATGGGATCCCCTTACGCCCACCCCCACCCCAACCCCAACCCCAACCCCAACCCCAACCCCCCCAAGTCTCTCAAACGTTTCTACTGCTGAAGAGAAGCAATTTTTTTCGTGAATTAGGTTATGAAAATCGTGTGAATTAGGTTACTTAACCAATTTACACCTACCTGGTAGTTGCGTAGTCTAGAAGAAAAAATCTGAAAGTATTGTAGTGATCTCATACTACATTTTTTTTTTGCCTGTAGAATGATAAAGAAATTGATAGCCAATACTGCTACCCTATGCCAAAAGAATTGCCTATGTCAGAATTCTCTTGGTTGAAATCTTCTCCGAATCCATTTTCTTCAAAGAAGAGGGATTCTCCACCCTCCTCTCCTTTTGAGTGGGACTTTGAGCCGGTTGAATTTACACTCAAGGCAGAAAAAGATTGTTGAAACTTGAAAGTGATACTCTAGCTGCTCTCTATTTTTCTCTCTAATGTTGAAGAGAAGTAGAAACGTTTGAGAGAATTGATTGGGGTTATTATGTAGTTGAAGCGGGTTTAAATTAAAATTAAATTATTTTGGAGAATTTAGGAATTGAGGGTTATATTTGAAAATTTTAACGATGGGAGGAATATTTTTTACTCAAATTCGTAACATATGGTATTTTTAGTTTTTTTTCAAAATGGAGAGGTATTTTTTTACCATTCTCCATAATTTTTTTCCAGTTAATTACAATGGCCTCCCTAAAGTTGTAGGTTATAGCGCATAGCTCACTTTTTTGTCTTATCTACTCCCTCCATGCTCCGTCGATGCCTACTTGTCCATTTAACTTGGCACACCCTTTAGATATAATAAATTAAATGATAATTTTACTATATCCTTCATTTATAATAAATCATTTAAATAATTGAAATTAATCAAACATATCTCAAAAGTTGTTCATTCAACTAACTTAAGAGAGATTTGCATATTTGATTTGTATCCCGAGGGTTAAAACCCCAAATTAGAGTGTTGGAGAAAATATGGCCTTAGTTGGTATCTGGTGTGGCCACAATTGCGCTATTTTATGATACTATGCAATTTGTGCGACCAGATGTTCATACAGTATGCATGGAATTAGCCGCTTCAATGAGATGTTTTATTATGGTCGGAGCAGAATTTGAAGTGCAATTACGATTATCGCATTTGGGGTGAGATAGCTGTTTTGCAGTAATGGGTCGGGTCTTGGGGGTCAGCAATGCGGCGAGAGAGTCGCATTTGCCGTTACCGCTTTTGCGGTGGGATGTCGCATTTGCAGTGATCGAGCCATATTTGCAGTGCATGTGTCGCAATTGCGGTGTTCTTTTTGCGGTGAAAGTACCGCAATTGCAGTGTTACTTGACAAACTAATAAAACGTTTCAAGCGGAATCTTATGAAATTGATAAGGTATTAGCCGAAGGTACTCCAATACTAGAATTTACACACGTGGTGTATGTATGTGTTTGTTGGGTTCAAAACACATAAGTAAGGCACAGCGAAAGTTTAAAATTTTATTTCTTACTTACCCCCAACAACTTTGATAATCTGGTATGGTTATACAATAATCAAAACCTGTAATATAAAGCATAAAACTTACAGGTTATAGTAACTGGAATCTTTATCTATTATAGGTGCGACACGCGGTTGCCCTTTCAATTGCAAGCTTCAAGCTTCAATGTACTTCTCTTTCGGAAAGCTAGGAAATCTGGGAGAAGTTCGAGAGAGTTTTGATTCTAAGTCTCTAAGGCTTAGAATGATAATCTGAAAATTGATGTGTGAATAATGAAGAGAATGCCACTATTTATAGGTGAAAATTAGGTCAAACCGGATTAGGGTTTGACATTGGGCCTGGCCCAAAAATTGAGGCAGAAGCACCGCGGCCCTAGGGTATGGGCGCCGCGACGCTTGACGTGTTCCTGTACTGTATCAATTTATTTTCTGTACATTCTTAATTAAATCAAAAATCCAATTTTAACTTAATTAAAATAATCATTATTCATTTAAATATCTCGATTCTAAATCGAATATTTAATACTCTCTCAATACATCCTTAGATCGAAAAGATAATCGACATAGTGTGACCCTACAGGCCTACACACATCGACATTAATCAAATTAAGATCTACGCGGAACTCCTAGACGGCACCGCAAGACGAACTCAATATGTGAAGTACGTTTACACGAATCCAGTAAACTTAACATCTATGTGGTAATATAAAATTCTTTCATTCACGACACACCCGATCAAACATAGGATTTGTCAAGTGTGTATCCAAAATGGCTTAATCGTTGTATCTCATCTATATTAGTTGAGAACTAGACCATATTCTAAATATGTCTATTGCGTTGGCCAACGACTTAGTCAACCTAATATCACTAAGAATCTGAGCGTTCTCGCGAATATACATTCGAGGAATGAATCCTAATATTGGCTCAACTACCACCATTAATACACATAGTAATGTACCCAATACAAGCCGTATCTCAACCTATAAGGCATTTGAGCTTAGAACAGGATCAAAGCACATTACTTTGTAGACAAGGTGCATATTAACCTCAAGTCTAAGGACATCTATCTCCCACACGCTGATCATACTTTAGACAAGTATAACAAACAGTATATCAGTAGGGTATACCAATACTTTCAAAGTATTCATGTGTCCATCACGAGTAGCCATTACTCGTAGCAGGTGAGACATACTACATCCTCTAAGAATGCGATGCAGACCACATGTCGACTTATTACATATCATCGATATCTCATTCTCGATGATCATTAGTCGATGCTATTTTAAGAGTTATGTTATAATATTAATATCTTACACTATTAATAACAACGTAACCTCCGTGGATGCATATTATAGAATATTATAAACAATTAATTAATAATTCAATAATTGCAAATGCCAAAATATTAATCTCCATTAATAATAATACGAATGTGAATAAAGTACATTTGTCCTAATACAGATTGTCTCTAGGACATAAATATATTTTTAATCTCCCACTTGGCCTAGAGCCAATCTCCAACATATATAACACCCATATTCTCAAAATTACCATTATGCTTGACTAAGGTTAATAGTTTAGTGAATGGGTCAGCTAGATTATCGTATGTGGGAACATAGTCTAATCTAGTCTCTTTAGTCTCCACCGTCTCCCTGAGTATGTGGTACTTCCTTGGTACATGCTTGTTTCTGTTGGTTTATCTTGGTTCTTTAGCTTGCGCAATCGCACCAGTATTGTCACAATAAATCGTTATTGGACAAGTGGCACTTGGAACAACCCCTAGTTCCTTCAAGAACTCAGAAATCGTGATAACTTCTTTACCAGCTTCTGATCCAGCAATGTACTCAGCTTCTGTTGTCGAATCAATAGTTGTAGCTTGTTTGGAACTTTTCCAGCTTACTGCTCCACCATTGAAATTAAATGTGTACCCAGACTGAGATTTGTAGTCATCAAGATCCTTCTGGAAGCTAGCATCAGTGTACCCAGTAGCAGCTAGTTTTTCTTCCCCACCATAGACTAAGAAGTAATCTTTAGTTCGTCTAAGATACTTAAGAATACTCTTGACTGCCTTCCAGTGTTCTTTCCCAGGATTCTGTTGAAATTTGCAAGTCATACTAAGTGCACAGGCCACATCTGGCCTAGTACAGGTCATGTCATACATGATCGATCCTATAGCCGAAGCATATATGATCATTTTCATGCGTTCAAGTTCTATAGTATTAGAAGGACTATCCTTCTTAGATAACTTGATGCCTTGTCCCATAGGTAGACCGTATTTCTTGGAATTTTCCATAGAAAAACGTCTAAGCACTTTGTCTATGTAGACTGACTGTGATAGCCCCAACAATCTATTAGGTCTATCTCTATAGATCCTAATTCCCATAATGTAGCAGGCTTCACCTAAATCCTTTATCATGAAGGTACTGGACAACCACTCTTTGACTGACTGCAGGAGAGTCTTATTGTCTCCCATTATCAATATGTCATCTACATATATGATAATGAAGGCAATACTCTCATCCTTGCGTTTACTATAAACACATGGATCCTCTTTGCTTCTGACGAAATCAAATGACTTGATAGCCTTGTCAAAGCAAATGTTCCAACTCCTTGAGGCTTGCTTAAGCCCATAAATGGAATTTTGTAGCTTGCATACAACATTTGGTTTGGACTCAAGTGAAAAACCCTCAGTTTGTTTCATATACACCTCCTCAACTAGATTACCATTGAGGAAAGCAGCTTTGACGTCCATCTACCAAATGTCATAGTCATAATATGCATCTATTGCAAGTAAAATTCGAATGGACTTAATCTTAGCAACAGGTGAAAAGGTTTCATCATAATCGACCCCAGGCCGTTGATTATAACCTTTAGCCACCGATCTTGCTTTATAAGTCTGTACCTTTCCATATGCATCAATCTTCTTCTTGAAGACCCATTTGCATCATATGGGTCTAACCCATGTTGGCAAATCAACCAAGTTCCAAACTTGATTTATGTGCATCGAGTCCATCTCAGATTTCATAGCTTATTGCTATCTCTGCGAATCAATGTCTAATATAGCTTCGTTGTAGGTTATAGGTTCATCGTCATCAGGAATATCTATCTCATTGTGTGTTTCAACAATGAGATTAAGTCTTTCAGGCGGACGATGAGTCCTAGTGGTCCTACGGAGTTGATTATTCTGCGTTTTAGTTTTGTTGCATTCTGATTGTGAGAAGGTCTTTGTGTGTTGGACAATCCATCACCTTGAGTGCTTTCAGGAATTCCATTTTCATGTATTTCCTGAATGGAATGATGTACAACCATTGTATCATCTTCCATTGGTTGTGTATGAGAGCCTTGCATTTCTGCACTATCTCTCACAACACTCCTACTGGTTGAAGGGCGTACTCTAAGTACCCAATATTCACCAGATACTCCCACTGAATCATTGTTTAGGTCATTCGACAAGAGTTCAACTTCTATGTTATCTTGTGGTTCTTGAATTTCTTCAAGTTCTATCTCGGTGCAACTATGTTCCTTGTAGACATATTCTTCTTCAAGGAAAGTTGCGTTCCTGAAAACAATGACCTTATATTCTCCAGGAAGATAGAAGTAGTATGCCTTAGTTTCCTTTGGATACCCCCACGAAGTAATATTTTTCACTTTTAGATTTCAACTTGTCAGTGAGCATCTTTTTAACATATGCAGGGCACCCCCGGGGTCTCATATGTTTAAGAGCTGGCTTCTTGCCACACCATATCTCATAGGGTGTCTTTTCTACTGACTTGGAAGGAACCCTGTTCAGAACATATATTGAGGTTTGTATAGCATGTCCCCAAAGGTATGTCGGTAGAGCTGAGGAGCTCATCATGGATCGAACCATATCCAATAAGGTTCGGTTTCTCCTTCCGGCAACACCATTTATCTGTGGTGTTCCATGAGGTGTTCACTCTAATTGGACTCCATATAGCTTTAAGTAATCCAGAAAATCCTTGCTCAAGTATTCACCTCCTCGATCCGATCAAAGGGTCTTGATACTTGTTGCAAGTTGCTTCTCTACTTCTAACTTGTACTCTTTGAACTTCTCAAAAGCCTCGAATTTGTGTCTCATAAGATACACATATCCATACCTTGTGAAGTCGTCAGTAAAAGTGATGAAGTATGGGAAGCCTTCTTTAGCTTGGGTCGAGAATGGTCCACATACATCAGTATGGACCAACTCAAGCACCTCCTTGGCTCGCACACTTTTCCCAAAAAGTATTTTATTGGTCATCTTTCCTCTCAAGCAAGATTCGCAGTTACCATAAGATTCAAAGTCAAATGGTTCAAGGTAGTCTAACTTCCTCAACCTTGCTATCATTGATTCGTTGATATGACCAAGTCTGTAGTGCCATAGGTAGGTAGAGTTTCTATTACTTATCTTGGCTCATTTATTTTGTACATTGAATATCTCTCGACTACAGTTTAGTGTATATAATCCATCCACAAGAGGAGCAGTTCCATATATAACATTATTAAAAGACAGTACGTGACTGCCATTATAAATATACGAGGAAAAGCCCTCAATGTCCAATACTGGGATAGAAATAATATTCCTCGTTAACGAGGGAACATAAAAACAATCATTCAACACTAAACAATAGCTGGAAGGTAAATTTAATCTATAAGTCCCTACGCGCTCAGCATCCACTCGTGCTCCATTTCCAATGCGTAGGTCTACTTCCCTTGGTCCAACCTTCCTGCTATCAGTTAGCCCCTGCACATTTGTACAAATGTGTGAGCCACAAACGGTATCCAATACCCAAGAATGAAAGTTATTTATAGACATATTTATTTCAATGACGTACATACCTGTCTACCAGAGGCAGAAACACCTGGTGTTTTTCCTCCTCCTGGTGCCGTGCAGTCCTTTTTCCAATGCCCTTCTTGTGGCAGTTGAGGCATTCATCCTTGGTCGGATTTACCTTGTACTTCTTCACACCTCTCTTAGGCTTCATAGTTGAGGGCGCAACGACTGCTTTGCCTTTTTTCTTCTGCGATTCCTTGCCTTTCGGCTTGGGTCGGCTAGAAGAGCTCACCATGAGCACAGCTTTGCCTTTGGAGGTGGAAGACTCAAAGGTCTTGAGCATGTTGTGAAGCTTGGCAGACTCGCCTTCGTTCCATTCATATTGAAGTTCACTATAATGTTCTCAAAAGAATGAGGGAGAGAGTTCAGGATGAGGGTGGTAGCGACATTCTTTTCAAGCTTCGTTCCAATTGAAGCAAGCCTCTCTATCAGCCCTATCATCTTCAATACATGTTGCGAGACCTAGCCCCCTTCATTGAGCTTACACTTAAAGAGTTCTATCCGTAACTCATATTCCATAGTCTGGGATTGTGAGTCATAGAGACTCTTCAAGTGTTCGAGCATCTCATTGGGACCCATGTTCTCATATTGTCTTTGAAGTTCCATTGACATGGAAGACAACATCACGCATCATGCTAAAGTGGCATCATCTAGGTATTTTTGGTAAGCATCCTTATCAAAGGAGGCATATTCAGCAGAGTCTGTCGCAGGGACTGTTGGGAACACCGTGTCCAACACGTATTCTATTTTCTCTTGTCTCAGCACTATTCGCAAATTCCTTAGCCAATCAAGGTAGTTGGGTCCAGTAAGTTTGTTCATTTCAATCAACATTTTCAATGATAAGCTCGACATCTTTGATAATCTGAAGAATTAGATAGACTGGAAATCAAACTCAAAATCTATTTCCTATTATACATATTCGTTTAGGCTAATCAACATGGTCTTTTGTTTAATTAGCTCCTACTATTTTAACATACTTCTACGACCCCATGGTAGAATACAGACCTATATTAATTTTGGTCATAATGGGCCAAGATCCAAGCCTATGCTATCTCCGCGTTTGCTTTGGCTGATAACTTCAATAACACATCTTGGTAGGTTCTAAACCAATTGCAAAACTTATGTGCAACTCTTGGTTGATCAAATATTACATTTAATCTTGCGTCCTTAGATTAGTCCGATACTTTGGCGCCAAGATTTGTCTAAGCAAGTCAACCCCATTACACGACTGCGTTTATGTATCTATGTAAATTTGACATTTGTGAGCAAACACTTTGGTGTAAATACCCACAAAAGTTTATCATTTACCTTTACGTTAAAATACATCTATGAAAGAGTCTGGGTCCTCGTAGACTTAGGGAAAATGCTTTGGCATAAATACTCGTATCGCCGAAAAGAATTTTGCACTCTAACAATTATAATGGACGACGCGTTCTAATTTAGACTTGTATTTAAAATTTTGGGGAACATTTTAATTCAGGGTTTTAACCAAGATCAACTCTTTTACGTCATATCCAATATGACATCTTAACATCATTCAAAACTAATGACACATATAGTTGGGAACCGTCAACCCAATATGCATGATATAAGATGGTTTAATCAAATACTGGGCGCCGCCTGCCCAGACAGTTATAGCGGACGCTATTCTAGTAATTTAAATGACAAACAATTTGACATTTAGCACATAAACAGTATACTTATCAAATATATTGTATAATAATAATATTAGGTTAAACATTCTGAACTCTGGAAAAAAAATTGTTTTTATTTCTGGACAGGTGGGGCCACGACGCTAATCATTAGGGCCGCGACGCCACTGAGGCAGAAGCCTTTCGGCTTCTACAAATGCATTAGCGCCGCGACGCTCCACCATGGAGCCGCGTCGCCTACTGTCTAGTGAGTCCAAATTTTGAAATGAAGCATTAGCGTCGCGGCGCTCCACCATGGAGCCACGACGCCGCCTTGAAACCCTAGCAAGCACCGCAGTGCCCTACCATAGGGTCGCAGCGCCGATGTCCTAACAAACGTTTCTGTGTTGATTTTTCAAAATCGTTCGAGCCCTAAATCCAATTTATGGATCAAATCACATGTCCTTTATCATCACCCACCATTATCAATAACGTCCATATCGACCATCATTCGTTCTTACCCGTGCACCGTGCAATGAGCCGGACAATACACTTTTGGCTTAGTTCGAGTTAGAACGGAATGACTTCCTCGAGTTAGCGTATGAGATAATTTAGGGTGTTATCAAAAGGTTAACATTCGGTCAAGACATGTAGGATTTCAAGAACCATGTTTTAATCTAATTTTATATTTAACTCATATTATTACTTTACTCAATTGTTGTATAACCATTGAACCAGCCTTAGCTCTGATACCGCTGTAGGATTTTTTGTTGGGTTCAAAACACATTAGTAAGGCACATCGAAAGTTTAAAATTTTATTTCTTACATACCCCAACAAGTTTGATAACCTGGTATGGTTATACAACAATCAAAACCTGTAACATAAAGCATAAAACTTACAGGTTATAGTACCTGGAATCTTTATCTACTATAGGTGCGACACGCGGTTGCCCTTTCGATTGCAAGCTTCAAGCTTCAATGTACTTCTATTTCGGAAAGCTAGGAAATCTGGGAGAGGTTCGAGAGAGTTTTGATTCTAAGTCTCTAAGGCTTAGAATGATAATCTAAAAATTTGTGTATGAATAATGAAGAGAATGCCACTATTTATAGGTGAAAATTAGGTCAACCCGGATTAGGGATTGACCTTGGGCCTACCCAAAAATCGAGGCAGAAGCGTCGCGACCCTAGGGTATGGGCGCTATGACGTTTGACCTGTTCCTGCACTGTCTCAATTTATTTTCTGTACATTCTTAATTAAATCCAAAATCCAATTTTGACTTAATTAAAATAATTATTATTCATTTAAATATCTCGATTCTAAATCGAATATTTAACACTCTATCAATACATCCTTAGATCGAAAAGATAATCGACATAATGTGACCCTACAGGCCTTCACACATCGACATTAATCAAATTAAGGTCTACGCGGAACTCCTAGACGGCGCCTTAAAACCAACTCAATATGTGAAGTACGTTTACATGAATTCAGTAAACTTAACCTCTATGTGGTAAGATAAAATCCTTTCATTCACGACACACCCGATCAAGCTTAGAATTTATCAAGTGTCTATCCAAAATGGCTTAATCATTGTATCTCATCTATATTAGTTGACAACTAGACCATATTCTAAATATGTCTATTGTGTTGGCCAACGACTTAGTCAACCTAATATCACTGAGAATCTGAGCGTTCTCTCGAATATACATTCGAGGAATGAATCCTAATCTTGGCTCAACTACCACCTTTAATCCACATAGTAATGTACCCAATAAAAGTTGTATCTCAATCTATAAGGCATTTGAGCTTAGGACATGATCAAAGTACATTACTTTGTAGACAAGGTGCGTATTGACCTCAAGTCTAAGGACTTCTATCTCACACACACTAATCATACTTTAGACAAGTATAACAAACAGTATATCAGCAGGGTATACCAATACTTTTAAAGTATCCACGTGTCCATCACGAGTAGCCATTACTCGTAGCAGGTGAGACATACTACATCCTCTAAGAATGTGATGCAGACCACATGTCGACTTATCACATATCATCGATATTACATTCTCGATGATCATTAGTCGAGGCTATTTTAAGAGTTACGTTATAATATTAATATCTCACACTATTAATAACAGCGTAACCTCCAGGAATGCATATTATAGAATATTATAAACAATCAATTAATAATTCAATAATTACAAATGACAAAATATTAATCTCCATTAATAATAATACAAATGTGTATAAAATACATTTGTCCTAATACAGATTGTCTTTAGGACATAAATATACTTTCAGTGTAGAGTCATGATCGTAACCATTGGCTTGGGCAATTAGATTTTTTTGAAAATTTGTAATTCCTCAATAGATTTTTCAACAATGAAGGCGACAGTAATACTCTAGATTTTTTGGGGAAAATATGACGTAGAGAGAGTATAACTTCTAATGGTTATTGTCGGGGGTGGAGCTAGTAAGGGCACTTTATTAAAATTAATTTTTATGTATATTTAGTAGACGTTGAACCCTTTTAGCTTTTTCGTGTATTTATTTCTTATATTTTTGAATCCCCTTAATAAAAATTTTGAATCCGCCACTGATTTTTGTGGTAAAAAAGTCATGTGGGAAAGCTATGTTTTTTCTATACAAGAAGTCCAAGATGAATATGGAGGAGACAAGTTACAGTGAAAAAGATGACTTCGGAGTAGGGATGACAACAGATCGGATCTGGACCGGATCCTACTAGATCTAGATCCAGATCTATTTTTCATACTCGATCCAGATCCATCGGGTCCATAAAAATCAGATCCAAATTCGGATCCGTCGGATCCACCAGGTCCACGGATCGGATCTGGATCCACATGTAAAAACAATTGCCTTGCTAAGATAATAAACCTTGCTAAGAATTTTCTTTTTGAACTGACAAACAATTTTTACTTAATTAACAGTTTAATGTGTTTCAATTTTGAAATGTTTATATGAGATATTTTGTTTGTTGTCTCGTTTTGATTGTGAGTTATTAATTGAAAATGTTGGACAATGACAATAGTTGTGGAAAATGCTGACTAGTATTTCCAATACAGAACTTGCATGTGTTTGAAATCTTCACAAATGAAGTGAATATAATTTTAACTACTTGTCTATGGAGATGTTAGTCATTCACTAATATAACATTGATTTTATTATCGAGGTTACCTCTTTAATTTTTGGTTTTTGAGTTAACGCGGGGCTAAATTAAACTTGTTTTGAGAATTAAACTTGCAAGGATGTGCTTAGCAATTTTAAGAAAATACTTATAAAATTACATTCTAGGTTATGAATATATTTAATAAAAAATGGATCCGCGGGTCGGATCTGGACCGGATACGGATCTCAAATACAAGATCCAGATCCAGATCCGATCCGTCAGAAACTGATCCGAGTCCGATCCGGATCCGTCGTGTCCAAATTTTAAAGATCCATATCCTATAAAACGGATTTGGATCCACCGGATTTGGACCGGGTCCAGGATCCACTGTCATCTCTACTTCGGAGAGATGCGTTATGTTTTTCTTTCCCTTTTAATCAAAATCTTTTTGTTATAATTAGTTGGCACGTGACTTCGTTTCATTGGTTATATTTGTGACACCACATCACGTAGATCTCACGCACTTTGGTTATTTCATTCGCTGGTAACTAAGTGTTCAATAACCACATTTTGCACATTTCTTATCTAGTAGGTAACAATTTTAATTAAGTCTCAAAATGGAAAAACATGAAAACTTTAAGGAATTGTCTATATACAGTAAAACCTCTATAAATTAATACTTTATAAATTAATAAACTCTCTAAAATAATAAAATCTTCCGGTCCCGACTTGGGCCTTTGTAAAAAATCATCAAATTCGATAAGATAATAAGATAATAATTTTTTGGAAAATCCCTTTATAAATATTAGGTCCCATTAAAACTCTAAATTAATAATTCATAAATATTACAATTATAAATATTATGGTAATTTGCTAAAATATGAATCTATTGTTACTTGATTTTTCTTAAAATTTAAATCTAATTGGATTTCATCCCTAACTTTTTTAATTGCAGCCAAGAGTTCCGGTGTCGAGTTCTCTAGCTGCAACAAAAAATTTTGAAGAGTTGTTGTCGCGCTCAAAGCCTCATTTCTCGTGACTGGTTCCAACGGTATTGAATCATCTTCAGCTTCATCATTAGTAGGATCTTCAATAATTTCAGCAACAATTTCATCTAAACTTTGAACCATTGAACATTCATCATTTTCACCCGGATAGTCCACCAATTTGTTGACGTCAATTTCATTGCGATAACCAACATCCTTGACCATATTCTCAAGCTCATGTAAGCTTTTTTCAAAGTTTGTCTCACTTGAGATTTCTTCATTTGAACGGATTTTGCAGTGCCGAAAGCAATTTGCTATTGACATTTGAGAAACATTGGTTGTCCAAGCGGAGACTGCAAAATTGATGGCATCTAAAATATTAATCTTTTCAGGATTAGGTAGCCCCAACTCATGACCTTCCAGTAGATTTTTGTAGAATCTCCTACGATAGTGCATCTTGAAAGCTCTAATTATTCCTGCATCACATGGTTGAATATTTGATGTCATGTTAGGTGGCAAAAAAAATAACTCAACATTCCGTAACCCTTCAATATTTTTTGGATGGGCTGGACAATTGTCAACCATCAACAAGATTCTTCTGCCATTCATTTTGTGATCAAACCAGCGAACATATTCATCAAAAAGCACACTAGTCATCCATGTCCTCTTGTTGGCATGATAATGACAATTGATGCTGCCCATGTTGATATTTTTGATGCAACGTGGCTTTGCATATTTTCCAATAATCCATAAAGGAATTTTTTCCGAACCATCCTCGTTGCAACAAATAACAATTGTAAGTCTCTCTTTGTCTTGCTTTCTTCCCTCAAGTTGCTTGGTTGCAAGAGAGTGATCAGCTTGTAACCTGTAAAACAGACCTGTTTCATCCAAATTAAAAACATCTTTAATGGGAAATTGGTTTATTTTCTCCCTTATAGCCTCCAGTTTCATTTCCATGTCCTGCATGTCAACCGAACCACTTTCTCCAAAGCGACGGAATGATTTAATACCATGTCTTACCTTGAATTTTTCAAGCCAACCTTGAGAAAATTGATGTTCATGAGGGTGTTGAGGATGCAAAAGCTTCATTATATCCTTTGCTTTCTCCAAAATAAGCTCTCCGATCATGTTGACTCGATCTTGGTACTGAAGAAACCATTCATAAAGAACCTTCTCCATATCTGGATATTTCGCCGATTTATGTCGCTTAATATCCCCACCCTTCTCAAAGTTGGCTGAAAGGTACTCCGATGATCTCTTGAGAGTGTTTGATATTGTATCTTGACTAACTTTCAAACAATATTTTTCATTAACCCACTCTTGTAAATCTTTTTGAGTGCATGTGGGATGATCTCTCTTATACTCACATAATGCTTTACGCATTTGATCATTCATGGATGATTTTGCGATGCCTTTTAGATGAGAAGACATGGTTGGGTGTTATGAAATATTTTATTTCCATATTGAGATTTATATAGTATATGTTTCATTCATCATGCATGAATATATTTAATTGGCTATAATAGTTATTCAAGTGCAACGAATTAATGTAAACATGTATACATTATTTAAGTAATTCCAATGAATTGATACATGCGTCCATGAATATAATAGTTAATTGTATACAATG
Organism: Anisodus acutangulus; assembly: GCA_029783415.1. Taxonomy (NCBI): domain Eukaryota; kingdom Viridiplantae; phylum Streptophyta; class Magnoliopsida; order Solanales; family Solanaceae; genus Anisodus; species Anisodus acutangulus. The sequence goes on from CM056510.1 coordinate 18,846,335, forward strand.
AATTGATATTATACATGAATATATTTAATTAGTTACAAAGAATTGGTTGATGCATGAATATAATCAATGAAACATATATGAATTCATTTATTTTCAATACATATGTATGTACTAAATTTGCTGAATTTAAAAAGTCTCTCTGTTAATTAATAAAATATTAATTTATCGATATATTAATATCTCTCTAAATTAATAAAATTTCATGGTCCCAAAGTTATTAATTTATAGAGGTTTTACTGTATTTGGCCTAAAGTTATTAAACTAGTAATCAGATAATTAACGAATCATTTAGTCAAATTGAATTTGAAAATTAGCCAAATTCTTCATTGAGCACATGAGTTGCCAAACGAGCTAAATAGTTACAAGTACTAGCCGTAATTTTTCTAGCAAGTTCGGCGAGAAGTTGATGGCTAGGGAGACTTAGGGAAGTAGTGGAAACTCAGAAGGTATATGTGGATTAGGGCAATTAATTGGATTAAAAAGAGAAAATTCATAGATATACCTTTTTTAAAATGATAATTAAAAAATTACAATTACTTTCTGAATATTACATAAATATATTTAAATATTAAAAGTTATTACAATTAAAACTAATGCTGCTTTGAGCACTTTCTTTTTTGCCAAACCATCAAAATGGTGAGAATTACTCAAATAAAAAATTTGTACAGAAAGTCAGAAAAAAATGCAGAAAAAGGCTTAAAAAATTCTAAGTGCAGAAATAAAGTGAAAATGAAAACTAGCTATATACGAGATCCTAACAAATCAGCAGAATGTATCAACTAAAATTTCAAGAGCCTTGATTTGCATTCATCTTTCACACCTTCAAGTCTCACAAGTGGAATGTATCAAAATCTCACGAAGAATCCTTCAAGCAGTCTTGGATGAAGTTGCATCTTCTTGCTGTGTATGTTAACACTAATAGTAGCTATTATAAAATATGCGAATCATTGTCATGATGAACTCTTGGCTATGTTTTCATGCATAGTATGAGTCCTTGCACAAATTCTAGCTTGTGAAGCAGTTCGACACTTATTATTGCAACATTGTCTGCTTGTATCTCCTGGAGCAGTTATTGCATATAAAATATATGTTTGTTTGAATTCCCAACTAAAAATAAAATTATCTACGGAATGAAACATCAGGTTGATACCACACACTGGAGACAATACTATTTTTAGTTTGTTTCCCTCCCTTTAGAACATCAACCTTCACTGATTCCTGTAGAAACATGTTTATGTTAATCTCATGAATCACCTTGTTATAAGAAACTGTTCCACCATACCTCATTGTGTTCATGCTTTTCCAAATTTGCCACATAACCAAAGGTGGTGCAGCATGATACAATGATTTCAATCTTGCAACACGTTGTGCATTCCATCAAATCAGTATTGTTTGTTTAACTTGAATAAGAGGATTTGTAATGCCTATTATTGTTGTAAAATATTTTCATACTTTTCTTGAAAATGGACATGTAAGGAAGAGATGATCCATTGTTTCCTCATGAACATGACAACACCATCATCTTGACACAAATGCAATCCTCATCTTCATCAACACTTCATCTACTAACAATTTGAAGAACCATACTCTCCACGAAAAAAAAATGACACTTTGAAAGGTAATCCTTTCATCCAAAATTTATTACAATATAATGACACATAAGCTCTTTGCCTAAGAAGATCACATGCACTTCTCACCGTGAATCTCTCAGAACTAGTACTCATCCACCAAGGCATATCTTTGACATATGATCTCACAAAGTAGCCAGCTCGTGTTTGATATGATCAACAATGTCTCTAGTCAACAAATCTTTTATTTTTGGAAAATTCCACTATTCTCCATTCAGTTCATCTACATCCTCTACAGTCTTATGTATTTTGAAACTATGAAGGAAGATAATCATACAAAGCCTCAAGTTTTATCCAGTTATCGAACCAGACTGAAGAAGAATCATTATTTGGTTTCCATCAAATGTTGTGCTCCATTACATTCCTTGCTTCTAGCTTCATTTTTCAAGTTTGACACCCTTCTTTCCATTGCATCACTGTAAGTCTAAATTCCCTCCACATGAAATTTGATATCACAATGTGTTGCTTGTTTTAAACCTCCACCATAGTTTGGCAAAAAGAGATTTAGAGATATCAAAAAGAGATCTGAATCCTAAACCTCCTTGCTTTGGAAAGCACAACTTTTTCCAATCATACCAATGGTTGCACTTCTTCCATCCTCCTTAATTTTCCAAAAATATCTGTTAAATAACTTATGCAGATCTTTAGTTACACACTTTGATGGTATCATTGCAGACAACAAATATATTGGGATACTTTATAACACACTTGAGATTAAAATAACTTTCCTACCAAATGATAGAATTTTTTCTTTCCAAACCTGCAATTTATCCCTTATTTTCTTTATCATATCCTTATAAAAAGTTTTCGTTTTCTTGCATAGAAAATTGAACATCCCAAATAGGTCGAGGTGAATTCACTTTTGAAACCTGTAACCTGCTTACCTCCAGACACAAATCATTTGCCACCTACTGCTTTGAGCAAATGAGTTGCCGAGACAAGCTAAATAGTTACAAGTAGTAGCCGTAATTTTGTAGCAAATTAAAAGATTTCCTTCTTTATATGTCTCAACATGGAGTACAAAGCATATAATTTTGAGAAAAACAATGTAGTGGGCCTGTTTTATTCCTTTCGAGGGTCGGCTACTGAATTTTGTGGATCCCCAGCTAGTGTGTTACTCCAATGACTTGTAATCATACAAAATAATACTCTCATAATGAAGAGAGTCTATTTGGATCATTTCTATTACCTCTCAAGAATCAACTTTTCATATCCAATAGTTTATGGTTTCTATAATTCTCAAACTAATACACAATAATAATCGGATACATAACTAAATGTTCATATATGTTAAAAAATTTAAACAAAAGTTGCTAAGTTCACGTAAATCCATAAGATTAAGGCTAGATTCGCCGCCGGTTACATACACACTATGCGCTATAGGGTGGTCCATACCATGTAGCCTAAGATGTCCCTGTATGTTTTTTTCGCTTTATGCTTTTGATTGTCTGATTTTGTATGTCAAAATATTATTTTTTGAAGTTCTATAAGTTATATAGAGTTTTGGGATAAAATTATCCCTTATCATTTGGGGTAAGTCTAACTATGTCCTTCAAATATAATTCTGAACATCATTTGTCCCTTAAGTTTGCAAAATTTGACAACATATTGTCCCTTAAATATAACCTGAGCACATATAGTCTTAACTAATATAAATCACTTACAACATGGTGTAAACTAACATTAGGTTTTAATTTTATTGTGAGTGATTTATATTAGTTAAGACTTAAGACTATATGTGCTTGAGTTTTGCATATTACTTAAAGGATGAAAAGCGCTCAAATTGTATTTGAGGGACAATATGTGTTCAAATTTTACAAATTTAATGGATAAATGGGGCTCAAAGTTATATTTGAAGGACAAAGTTAGACTTACCCTTAAAGATAAGGGACAATTTTGACCAAAAACTAAAGTTATATATTGTTTATAACAAAGAATTAAGAAAGAATATTATCTTGTAATTATATGTACTGATATGCATATATAGTTATATAGCTCCTTTTTTAAAAATGTCTATTAAATATAAAGTCTTTTTAATCATTTACGTATTTTATGTAGTGTTAGTGATCTCTTTCAAAAGTCCGAAAAATAAAATTTTGACATGATAGTAAAACATCCTTGCATTAAGCCTTGGCTTTTTAAAAAGCTAATAAGTATATTTGTCTACTACTTGTTAGTTACCCTTTTGACTGTTTAATATACTAGCGATATCATCTTGTCATTAAGAAAATTTTAGAAGAAGAATTTCCGTCTGTAGATATATTCAAATGAAATTAAAGTATTTCGAAATTGTTGAATCACATTAGGGTTGAAGAATGGGGGAAAAGATAAAGTTGGACATAAATGAACTTTTCAACTCACTTTTTGTAATCATTGTGTAACAGAATGTCAGTTATAAGCACTTTGTTATTCTACATTCGGGTATTTCTGCATTGCGAAAATCATGGACCCAAATCCTTGACCTACATTACAAACTAACGAAATTCAGGTTGGTTCCAAGGTTCAAATGGAAATAGCTCCAACTTTAGTTCTTTTTAGTTGAAGAGGTCAAACTTTCAAGAGATGAAGTAAAGTTTTTAACTCTTTTCCTTCTCAAAAATAGCTTTTTCCGCATGAGCCTTACCCGGCGAATCAAAATTAATCAGACTCGCTTTTCTTTTTTATTTTAAATATTCATCTCTGTGTGATAATTAGACGGACTTCAGTGCGGATATCAGATACCAGATGAAAATAAAAAAAACACTAACAAAGAGCCTTTAAGAAGAGGTCAATCTTTCACACAAAACGGCTTTCATTCAAGGAATGATCAAAGACTCATATTATGTTACTCCTTTCGGTCCATATCATAAGGTGTTTTCAGTTTAGATACACCTCTTAAAAGAATTACTCACTCCTAAAAAGTAAGAAGCATTTTCACTAAATCATTTTAATTCAATAATACTTATTTAATATAATTTTTTGGTTATAAAAAAATTCACTTATCTTAGTAGCAATAAATTTGAAAGAATATAATTAATTTCTTCTTGACTATATAAAAATTATTTATTTTAGATTAAATATAAAAGTTAAAATACCATATGGATCGGATGGAGTAAATCATTAAATCCACGTCATACAATTTTGTTAAAGTGAAAAATGAATAATAAATTATTGTTGCTTTATTCCAATGTGAATAATAGATCAGGATTCACTTAGCACACCAAAACATTGGCATGGCTTTTTAGTAAAAAGAAAAGAATTTAAAGTTGGAGCTATTTCCATTAGAATAGGTCAAGGATTTGGATCCATGACTTTCAACCTAAAAGTGTAATTTAGATTTATGAATTCACTTTATATGAAAATTTATTGCACATCTCTCAATCAGTCATTCTTGAAATTCATAGATAAAGTTATTATGATAAAGTTGATCTACACAACTTGTCATGACTTGATGAAGATAATAAACACTTAAATTCATGTTTGACATTAGGGTGACCTAGAGCAGACATCATCCAACTAAAATCTTTCCTTTTTCCTATATAAAAAGAAAAATAATTACTCAATCAGTTCACTTTTACTTATCCATTTTATTTTATCAAAATTTTCTTTTATTTTATCTTTAATATTAGTTTCTCATTTCAAATCATTCTCCCAGTTCATTAAAATTATACATCAATTAATATAGAAGTTATGATAAAATATATACTTCATTTATTAATTCTTAAAAGACAAGCAAAATCAAAAGTGAATAAATAAAAATGAATAGAGAGAATACTAGTAACAAAATCGGAAAATAGCCAAAAGTGTACCTAGACTATCTCAAAAGGTTTAAATATGCCCTTTCTTCTGTCTATTTTGCTATAAAAAATTTCTCTCACTCACCTCTTTGACTCACTTTTGTCCCTAAAACTAATAGAACTCTTATTTTATTTTTTTATTAATTTTTTTTCTCTTTTTCTTTTTAAAGTGACAATTGAGGCTCTGGTCTATCTTATGCTCAGGAATAATTTTTTATTATTATTTATTATGTGTCATATTCCTATAAGATGAAATTAATTTTTTTTCTTTAATTAAACCCGCCCCTACCAAACATACTCAATGCTATCATAAAACATACAAATTATTTTATTTGTCCATAACAAATTATTTTATTTATTCAGCACAAAAATAATAAAATTATTATTTAATTTTTAATTTTTGCTGTTTTTGTTTATAATAAATTAATTTTATAAACTAATCAACAACCTTAATTTTATCTTTTTGTTGTTTTTGTTCATAAAAAATTAATTTTATTTTATGATGTTTTTGTGATGAACAAATAAAATAGGAATTTTATGACAAAGCTGACTGAACAAATAAAATAATAATTTTAAATTTTATTATTTTTATGGTGAATGAATAAAATAATTTGTTATAAACAAATAAAATTATTTGTATGTTTTACAAAGTTGGGCATGTCAGATTTTAATTTAGTCAAATAGAAATATGATACATAATAAATAATAATCAAAAGATTTATATGTGAGCATAAAGTAGATCTGAGCCTCAATTGTCACTTCATAAACAAAATAAAAATAAACAATAAACAATAAACAATAAAGAGGTCTATTAGTTTTGTGGGAAAAAGTGAGGAAATGGATATTTTTAACAAATAGGTGGATGAAGAGTATGTTTAGACTTTTTAAGATAATCCAGGGGCATTTTGCCTTTTCTGTAACAAAATAGATAGGAAGATTTAGGTCAATATTTCTTTTTGTACATTGAAGATTTAGGTCTACCAGTCAATTTGTTGGTACAAAGAAAAAAAGTTGTTATATATAAACGTATATATGGTTGCAGTAAATGTTCAAAAACCTGGCTATGTTGCAATTCAACTTTTGATAGCGAGTAAAGTTAATACCTGTTTTATACAAAACCCAATATTTAGTCTTTATAATTTTATTAAGGTGTCCACAAGGAAATAATTTATCTCTCTATTCTATACTCTCTCTTTTTTGTCGCAGAAAACCAATAATTGAACAATATTACCAGAATTTTAGAAAATAAATTAGAAAGAAAACAGAAATATGAAATTAAAACAGCCTAATATCTAAAAAATTCGTTGGGTTCAAATTCGATTTTTTAGTGAATTATGCACAACTCTAGTTGAGAGGAAGGAGATTATTAATAGCGATTTACGTAAGTTGGATATCCTCCAATATGATACTCATTTGATTATTGATACCAGACTTTCGTCAAATTTCTTTCTTTTTCTCTATCTTATTCTTCTCCTTCTCCATCTTCTTCTTCTCCCTCCTTCTCCTTCTTGCCTCTTCTTCAAATATATTCAATTCATTACTTACTTGTGATTGAATTAATTTAGTTGAAGAGAACCGTAGAACATCATTTGAGTTGAGCTTGACAAAGTGTATCATAAATTTGGTTTAATTTTAATGTAAAAATATGTTGAATTTTTATCCAACAAGTTATAGTAGTCCTCATGAGGTTTTTGACTACAAATCCTAAATGCTGAAAAGATTATGGCAATCCATCGAATTTGAATAGAAATCTCAAAGATTAGTATAACTTGTTGTTAACATAAGTCTTGTCCAGTATCACATAAAAAATCATGGCGACCTACTAGGATGATTTTGCTTTTAGGTTCTGGCGAAAGGATTATTTTTCACTATTTTTAACAAGGTTAAAAATTAAACGGTGACACTAAACAATCCTATCACCCATATATTAACCAGTAATAAATAAGAGAAGCAAGGATTAGTAGATTACCATGAAACGATATACGAGCTCACTACAGTTTAATTCTGTTAAATATACACAATATACATGTGTATATTAGTCTCGGCTGGCTCTCGGGTTTGGCACCTTTGTACCGTGTAATTTATGGTAAATATTTAGTATCCTAGTTTAGCTAATGTTGTAATATAATTAGTATTGTACACTTACCATAATAATTGTATTACCATAAATGTATAGTTAGTATCCAAGTAGAATAAGGTTTTAGGAATAGAATAGAAATATGATTCTCCTATTATGGAAATATGTAACTTGTATATATAGTCTTTCAATTAATGAAAATAATCAAGGGATTATTTCTTTCATGGTATCAGAAGTCTACGTCTTAAAATCCTCTCCCCCTTTTTCTTCCTCTTGGTCGTCGACCACCAGTGCACAAAGTCGAGACCATAGTTTTTCCGCGACTTGTTCTCGGATTGATTGATTTCGACGGTACCTCTACTTCCCAATTTTTTTCTCCCAAAATCCCTCAATCACATATTGTTCTATCAATATGTCTACATTCCGGAATACGTTTCATCCTGCCCTTACAGTTTCTAACATCAAGAATAACATCCCTCTTGTTCTTAAAATAAAAAATGCCCAATATGCGACGTGGGCCGAATTGTTCAAAATTCATGCACGATCGCATCAAGTCATCCATCTCATAATCCCTGCGGCTCCTGAGGATACGGAGGTGCCAAAAACCGAGGATGATCCTAAGTTGTAGACGACTCTTGATGCTACCGTCCTTCCGTGGATATATTCCACAATTTCTACCGATCTTTTGCAAATAATTATTGAGCCTCACGCTACGGCACATGCGACTTGGGATAGACTGCGTGATATATTCCAAGATAATCAAAATTCTAGAGCCGTTACCCTTGAGCAGGATTTCTCCCACGTCAATATGGAAGATTTCCCTAATGTTTTGGCTTATTGCAAAAGATTAAAGGAATTGGCGGACCAACTTCGCAACGTTGGCGCGCCGGTTTCAAATGATCATTTGGTCCTCTAAATGGTTTCCGGCCTCTCCGAGGCCTATAGTGGTGTGGGAACGCTTCTTCGGCAAAGCAACCCGCTTCCGCAATTTTATCAGGCTCGTTCTATGCTTACACTCGAAGAAGCAGGCATGACAAAATGAGCAGCTACCAGTGCTAGTCCCGAAGTCATGATGACCGAGTTCATGGTGTATCCTACCGGTTCTAACAACTCGGGCCAAAACCACAACAATGGCGGCGACAAAAAGAGTGGAAATAAGAAAAATAATGGCAAAAACCGCGACGGCAGCCGGCAGAATGGTGGTGGCGGTGGGGGTCCTCACGGTGGTCAGCAGCAGTAGCAGCAGTTCTGGGGCCCACAGTGGACCCCTATGTAGTGGCAGTGGGCCCCACAACAGCAGTTTGGGCCCAACCAGTTTTCCCCACATCAGCAGTTTTGGCCCAGCCAATTCTCGCCCAACTGGCAGTGGGCGACCCAACAACAGTCTAGGCCCAATTCGGCCTGGTCCACATACAGTTAGCAGTCTGGGCCGAGACCGCAAGCATGAGTGCTTGAGCCTCGGCCTCCGCAGGCCCATCACGCAGCAACACCCACGTCTACCGACATCGAAGCCGCAATGCACACGCTTGGTTTAACTCCTCCGGACCCAAATTGGTATATGGATACCGGTGCCACTACCCACATGACATCCGATTCAGGTACACTCTCGTCTTATTCCAATTTGAGCAACCCTCGCGACATAATTATTGGTAGTGGTAATTCTATTCCAATTCGTGGTTATGGTCATAAAACTTTGCCCCCTCATCCACCTTTTATCTTGAAAAACACCCTACACGCCCCCAAATTGATTAAAAACTTAGTCTCTATCTGTAAATTCACTACTGACAATTCTGTTTCTATTGAATTTGATCCATTTGGTTTCTCTGTGAAGGATTTCAAGACGGGGAGTCATCTCATGAGGTGATAGTAGGGGTGATCTTTATTCTATCACACCCGGTTCTGGTCCATCGAGTCAAGCCCTATCATCCGCCTTTGCAACCATTTCTCCTTCCTTATGGCATGCCCGTCTTGGTAATCCGGGGTCCTCTATTTTATCATCATTAGATAAAAATAGTTTATTTCATGTAAGGGTACGAGTAGTACTCCAAATTGTCAATCTTGTTCGTTAGAAAAAATTATTAAGTTGCCATTTGTAGACTCAAATTCTCATACTTTAATGCCATTTGATATTATGGACTTCTCATGTTCTTAGTTCTATGGGTCATCGGTATTATGTTCTCTTTTTGGATGATTATTCTAAGTTTTTATGGACGTTTCCGATAGCGAAAAAATCTCAAGTTTTTTCCGTCTTCCTAAAATTTAGAGCATTCATCAGAACCCAATTCGACCGAGAAATAATAAATATTCAGTGTGATAATGGCAAAGAATATGATAATGGGGTGTTTCGGAAATTCTGTGCTAATAATGTGATCAATTTTTATTTTTCTTGTCCTCATACGTCTTCACAAAATGGGAAAGCCGAACGCAAAATTTGTTCTATAAATAACATTGTCCGAACTTTATTGATTCATGCTTCCGTACCCCCGTCTTTTTGACATCATGCTCTCCAAATGGATAACTATCTCCTTAACATAATTCCTTCAAAATGTTTGACATATTCTCCCCCCTTCAAATTTTATATAATAAAATTCTTTCATATTCACATCTTCGGGTTTTTGGGTGTTTGTGTTATCCGTTATTCCCGCCCACCACAATTAACAAACTTCAGGGCCGGTCTACTCCGTTGTTTTTGGGTTTTTCGTCTAATCATCGTGGCTACAAATACTTTGATTTATCCTCTAATAAAATCATCATTAATCGCCATGTCATTTTTGATGAATCTCAATTTCCATTTGCTAAAGTTAATACTCACGTACCTAGTTCGTATAATTTTTTGGATGATAGTATATCCCCGTATATTATTCAGCATTTTTCGGACGTCTCCCGCTCTCAAATTTCTCCAGGGGACCCACTACCCGCTGGCCCCACTAGTCTGTCACCCATTACCGGTCCCAGTCCAGCCACTGGGCCAGTTCCTGCGATTGGGCCAGTCCAGCCCAATTTTGGAACTGGTCCAGCCTCGCTCCAGCTATCGATTTGGGCGGCGGGCCATTTACTCTTGGCCAGTCCGTCCAAAGTCCCGAAAATTCCCAAAATCCACCTGCCTCTTTCTCGAGTCATGGACCAGTCACCTGTAGTCAACGGGGGATTTTTACACCAAAAAGATATTTTAATTTACATTCTAGTGTTCTTAAATCACCCTTACCCCGAAATCATGTGTCTGCATTAAATGACCCGAATTGGAAAATTGTTATGATCAATGAATATAATGCTCTTATTGATAATAAGACGTGGGAGTTGGTACCCCTTCCATCTGGTATTAATATTATTAGGTCTATGCGGATTTTTGCTCATAAGAAAAATTCAGATGGTTCATTTGCCTGACATAAGGCGCGGCTTGTGGGTGATGGTAAGACCTAGCAGGTTGATGTTGATTGTGGTAAGACGTTTAGTCCGGTGGTCAAGCCGGCTACCATTCACACTGTGCTTAGCTTGGCTCTTTCGAAGGCATGTCCTATTCATCAGTTAGATGTAAAGAATGCTTTCCTACATGGTGATCTCAATGAAACAGTCTATATGCGTCAACCGTTGGAATTCAGGGATCCCAAACATCCTCATCATATCTGTTTGTTGAAGAAGTCCTTATATTGGCTTAAGCAGTCTCCACGGGCATGGTATACGCGATTTCCAGACTATGTTTCGACTATTGGGTCCACTCACAGCAGGTCGGATAATTCATTATTCATCTACCATCGTAGTTCATCCGTGGCCTATATTCTGTTATATGTGGATGATATTATTTTGACGGCCTCTTCCGATGCCTTACGCCAATCTATCATGACAATGCTCAACTCTGAATTTGCTATGAAGGACTTGGGGCCCTTGAGTTACTTTTTGGGGATTGTTGTCACTCGTCATTCCGATGAGTTATTCTTATCTTAATGGAAGTATGCAACTGAGATCATCGAGAGGGATGGGATGTCATCCTGTAATTCCACTTCCACTCCAGTTGATACTAAGCCCAAGCTTAGTGCCGCGGCCGACGTACCCTACGAGGATCCGACCCGCTATCGCAGTCTTGCAGGGGGCCTTCAGTATCTTACCTTTACGAGATCAGATATTATATATGTTGTCCAGCAGGTGTGTTTGTTCATGTATGATCCCAGAATTGAGCACATGAATGCACTCAAACGCATCATTCGGTATATTCAAGGTACACTTGACTATGGTTTGCATTTATATCCTTCCTCGACGTCCACACTTGTCTCATATACAGATGTTGATTGGGGTGGCTGTCCCGACACCAGACGGTCTACGTCGGGCTATTGTATGTTTCTTGGCAACAACTTGGTCTCCTGGTCTGCGAAGCATCAGTCGACTCAATCCCGCTCAAGTGCCAAGGCTGAATATCGAGGGGTAGCTAATGTGGTCTCGAAATCATGTTGGTACGTAATTTGCTTTTGAAGCTTCATTGTCCCATTCAGAAGGCAACCTTGGTTTATTCCGATAATATTAGTGTCATCTACCTTTCTGGTAATCCGGTTAAGCACCAACGTACTAAGCATATCGAGATGGACATTCACTTTGTCCGCGAAAAGGTTGCTCGTGGTCAGGTACGCGTCTGTCATGTCCCTTCAAGATATCAAATTGCAGACATATTTACAAAGGGTCTTCCCTCGGTCATTTTTGAAGATTTTAGGAACAGTCTCAGCGTTCGAAGACCGCCCGCTATGACTGCGGGGGTGTGTTAAATATACACAATATACACACAATATACATGTGTATATTGTGTATATTAGTCTCGGCTGGCTCTCGGGTTTGGCACCTTTGTACCGTGTAATTTATGGTAAATATTTAGTATCCTAGTTTATGTAATGTTGTAATATAATTAGTATTATACACTTACCATAATAATTGTATTACCATAAATGTATAATTAATATCCAAGTAGAATAAGATTTTAGAAATAAAATATGAATATGATTTTCCTATTATAAAAATATATAACTTGTAAATATAGTCTTTCAATTAATATCTCTTTCAAATTCTAATACCAAATAAAAGAATCTAAACATATAGCTCGATCCATCAAAAGCATTAGACAGTAAGTAATAGCGGCTTTATGTTAACTCCTTTGATAGAAAGGTGTTTTAGATACTCAAGAATTTGTTAGATAGAAAATCGATTATGCAATTCAGCTCAAGAAAAATGGAAATTGAAACACTAGAATTTTTTTCTCTATGTTTAGTTATGATTGTGCACACTCAAATTTGGCTCGCCGCATTAAAAAAAATAACGTCTCGGAGGACACTGATAAATAAATAGCACGAAATAACACTTTGCACATTTTTTTGCATTGACGATTTATTGATAATTCTTCTTATTTTAGAAATTTTGTCAATTTCTTGTCATTTACAATTATTTTTCAAGAATTATTATTTTCTGCATACATACATCATTGATACTATAATTCTCGTGCAGATAATAGTCATTTCTTAATTTTTACAGCAAATACATTTTATTCATAATTTATACATTAGTACTTACGATTGTTTATATTTTTAACTTACAGTTTTATATATGTACATATGTTAGTTCTATTTTAGCATAGTCCGTTAGCGTAAAATTTGGAGCAATTAATTCTTAAACGCATAGGAAGGATTCCATCAAGTCAAGGTCTTGTCACCTTTTTAAAAGTCGACATTTGAGATGACATTTTGGGGTTTTCACCCTTGGATGACGAATCTTTACTCTTTGGACAAAAGGATGGTATACCTATTGGTTAATAACCTATGGACTAAAATTAGCTCTAAGGGGACAAGGGGGTAAGTGTCACACTCCAAACCTTGGGAGGCATGACCGGCACCTGGTGTCTTACTAGATCCGAATGAATCACTCTATAACTCGCTTACTCTGAGATGCATTACGAATAACCTGGCTAGCAATGCCATTCTGTAAGTCAATCAATAGGGTCTGAAGCCAAGAAGGACATTATGAGTACATGCATACAACCAAACCCAACAAGTACATAAATAGACCGACAATCCACCATGCTGACACATTGGACATGTCTACAACCCATAAGAAGATCAAATTGTACTGTGATCGAGACAGTGCCCTGGCCTACCCATCATCTGTGTATATGCTATACTCTAGACCTGGTAACTCCGAAAGATATGGAGCTCATCACTCAAGCTGGTACTCAACAACATTTGCTACAAAGGTCCATTTGGCTATCTATCAGGACTATAGCTGGCCAGTGGGCTTGGATCAAGTTAGTCGGGTCGGGATCGGCAGGATTGGATCGAGGCAGGACGGGGGGAGGGGCGGGATCGGGTCGGGACCGGCAAGATCGGGACAAGCAGGATTCGCCGCCGTCCCGTCCCGTTTCCGATCCCGTCGGAATCGGGTTAGCCTACCAGTGGGATTATATAAGTGCTACCATAATTCTTGAAAACCGATCTTGACAAAGTTAGTATTAGAGCCCTAGGTTAAACAGTCTTAAATACAAGAACAATGTCTAGTAGAGTCTTGCACATCGGTGCGGAGACGTCCATACTTATCTTCGAGATGCTATGGGAAATTTAGGAAAATTTCACTTTCTTCATTCGTTTCGTGCTAAGTTGAATGAAATTGGTATCTAACCTTTATTTCTATTCTCTCACAGATGGTGAGGACTCGTGCTGACGCAACGTGGGAGGACATATTGGTACCGACTCTGGTGGTATGCGGTCGCGGTAGAGGATGTGATCGGGGATGAGGTAGAGCCAGAGTAACAAACCAGCTCAGGGCGGAGCATAAAGGGCTGGTCAGGATCATGCTAGATCTATTTCCCCTAAGCAAGTTATTGAGCCTCAGAATGATATGCTAGAGGAGGAGATGGGACTAACCCAGGATCATCCTAGATTTATTGCTACTTTAGTTCTACAAGACACACTGGTTAGGTTATTGAGTGTTCTTGATGGTTTTGCTCAGACATGCATACATCTTACTACTCCGGGTGGTTCTCAGACCCGTATGGGAGAGGGTTAGACTCATACCCCTGAGTTTCGTCCTCCAAAGGTTCAGCCAACGACGATGTCAGCACCATGTATTGATGAGGTTCATACTCCAGAGTTTGGTCCCCAACCTATTAGAGGGACAACTATGACCCGCGATGAGCAGAAGATTTGGGAACACTTTTTGAACATAAAGCCTCTAGTATTTTAAGAAAAGTCTGAGGAGGATGCGTATGAGTTCATCTTGAGCAGCTATGAGAGATTGCATATTCTGGGTATTGTTGAGTCTCATGGAGTTAATTTCGTGGCCTTTTAGCTTTTGGGGGACTCAAAACAGTGGTGGAGGGCGTATGTTGATTGTTTACTCACATGGTCACCTCTATTGACATGGGTTAGGTTCTATCGAGTGTTCTTTGAGAAGTATGTGCCCTTGAGCTTACGTCTAGACAAGCGTGCTGAGTTTTAGAAGACTGCGCAGGGCAATTTTATAGTTGCACAGTATGAGACTCGTTTCCATGCCTTATCCCATTATGCAGCATTGTTGTTACCTACTGAGGCAGAACGAGTGAGATATTTTGTTCGAGGATTGATTGTTCCACTCCAGTTGGCTACATTGCAGTTGGTGGCTACTGGAGCTTCTTTTGAGACTGTAGTTGAGTATGCTAGGATGGTGAAGTCCATGAGGGGCATGATGTATTGGCATGAGCCCGATAAAAGGGTAAGGTGACATGAACAGTTCAATGGTACTACTTCCCATAGTTATGGGCATCAGGGTAGATATCAGCAGTCACAGCCTAGTCGATTGATTCAGGAAACTCTCCAATTTACTGATGGTGGGGGCCAGTCTTTGAGAAGTTCTCACTTTAGATATTTAGACTATGGTGGTTCGAGTTCTTCTATCTCTATTCAGCAGCCCTCAACGGCCATGACTTGTTATGTTGTCGAAAGGTTGGGCATTTCATGAGAGATTTCCTAGATAGTTTTCGAGTGCCTCTCATGCACCTAGGACCCCAACACAGACATCTAGAGGTGGTAGTCAGACTAACCAAGGAGGATCTTAGTCAGGTAATGGTGGCCATCAGTCTAGTCGTGGTAGATCGTAGTCGGGGAGAGATGAAGCTCGTTCAGGCTGAGGTGGGCAGTAGGGTACTCAGTTCAAGGTAGGGCACACTCATTACTATGCATTCCCTGGTATGGTTGAGGCTGAGGCATCAAACGCAATCATCACATGTATCATCTCAGTCGATCATCGGTCTGCTACTGTGTTATTTGATCCGGGGTCTACATTCTCTTATGTGTTTGCCTACTTTTCTGCTAAATTAGAGATGTGGTGTAATAGGCTTGATGTTCCTATTTTTGTGTCTAAACCTGTCGGTGATTCTATAATTGTAGACAGAGTTTAGCGTATGTATGTAGTTACTTTCATGGGTTATGACAGTTGGGTAGATCTGGGTTATCTTAGATATGATGGATTTTGATGTTATTTTGGGTATGGATTGGCTATCACCATATCATGCAATTTTGGACTGTTATTCCAAGATCGTCACATTAGCTATACTGGTCTTTCGAGGTTAAAGTGGAGGGGCGCTCCCATCCCTACTCCTAAGAAGGTTATTTCTTACATCTAGGCTAGAAAGTTAGTGGACATGGGTTGTCTGGCATATCTTTCTCACATTTGGGATACTAGTGTGGAGACTCCCTCTCTTGAGTTAATTCCGATAGGTAGTGAATTTGCCGAGGTCTTTCCTTCAGACTTACTATGTATACCGCCAGACAGCGATATTGACTTCTGTATTGATCTTGAGTTGGGTACTCGATCCATTTCTATTCCTCTATACCGTATGGCTCCAGCCGAGTTGAGAGAGTTAAAGGAGAAGCTTTAAGATTTGTTGAGTAAGGGCTTCATTCAATCGAGTGTATCTCCATGGGGTGCTCCTGTCTTGTTATTGAAGAAGAAGGATGGCACTATGCGTATGTGCATTGATTATAAATAGTTGAACAAGGTCACCATCAGAAACAAGTATCCGATTCTGCGTATTGATAATCTGTTCGATCAGCTTCAGGTTGCTTCGATGATTTTGAAGATTAACTTGAGGTCTGGGTATCATCAGCTGATGATCCGGGCCGAGGATGTTCCAAAGACGACTTTCTAGACTCGTTATGGGCATTATGAGTTCTTGGTGATGTCATTTGGGCTTACCAATGCCCCTACAACATTCTTGCTAGTTATTATCGTCGTTTCGTCAAGGGTTTTTCTTCTATTGCTTCACATCTGACGCGTTTGACTCAGAAGGAGGTGCTTTTTAGTGGTCCGATCAGTATGAAGAGAGCTTTCAAAAGCTCAAAACTCTTTTGACCACAACCTAGATTTGGTCCCTTCCGGTAGAGGAGAAGTACTTTATCGTGTATTATGATGCTTCTAGGATTGAGTTGGGTTGTGTGTTGATACATGCGGGTAAGGTTATTGTTTATGCATCGAGGCAATTGAAGGTGCATGAGAAGAATTACCATATCATGATTTGGAGTTGGCTGCTATTGTGTTTGCCTTGAAGATTTGGAGGCATTACTTGTATGGCGTATTTAATCAAAGGGATTTGAATTCTAGGTAGTATCGATGGATGGATTTGTTGAAAGATTATGACATAAACATTTTATACCATCCAGGCAAGGCTAATGTGGTGGCGGATGCCTTGAGCCGAAAGGTAATCAGCATGGGGAGTTTAGCTCGATCGGTTTCTTTTAAGCATCCGTTGGCATTGGAGGTCCAGTCTCTAGCCAATCATTTTGTGATACTTGATATTTCAAATTCGAGTAGGATTTTCGCTTGTGTGGAGGTGATGTCATCTCTTTTGGATCAGATTCAGACTCACTAGTATGATGATATAAAATTGTTCAAAATCAGAGACAAAGTAATGAGTGGTTAGGCAAATGAGGCCATGATTGATAGTGAAGGTGTTCTGAGGATTAATGGTAGAGTATGTGTGCCTCATGTGAGAGACTTGACCAGATTGATTATGGAGGAGACCCACAACTCTAGGTATTTAATTCATCCAGGTTCGAATAAGATGTACCGTAATTTGAGGCATCACTATTGGTGGGGTAGGATGAAGAGAGACATTATTGATATTGTGTCTCGGTGTCAGAATTATCAGCACGTCAAGTATGAGCACTAGCGACCCATGGTGTGTCTCAGAGAATGCCCATTCCCGAGTGGAAGTGAGAGAGGATTGCCATGAATTTCGTTGTTGGGTTGCCCAAGACTTTGGGTAAGTTTGATGCTATTTGGGTCATTGTTGATAGGTTGACCAAGTTCGCGCATTTCATTCCGGTCCAGATGATGTATAATGAAAAGAGGTTGGCCAAGATCTACATTTGCGAAATTGTTCATCTTCATGGGGTTCCTATTTCTATTATCTTAGATCGAGGTACTCAACTTACTTCGCATTTTTGGCGGACTTTGCAAAAGGAGATAAGTACTCATTTGGATCTCAGTACAATGTTTCACCCTCAGACCAACAGTTAGTCCAAGCGGACTATTCAGGTAGAAGATGATATGTTACGAAAATGCGTGATCAATTTGGTAGTCATTGGGACCAATTATTACCTTTAACAGAGTTTGCATACAACAACAACTATCACTCCAGTATTGATATTGCATAATTTGAGGCTCTATATGTAGGAGATGTCGATCTCCGATTGATTGGTTTAATGGATTCGAGGTTCGGCCTTGGGGTACCGATTTATTGAGAGATTCCTTAGAGAATGTGAAGATGATATAGGATAAGCTCCTGGAAGCTCAGAGCAGGCAGAAGGAGTATGTGGACAGGAAGGTCCGGGATTTGGTGTTCATGGTTGGTGATAGAATTCTTCTAAAGGTCTCACCCATGAAGGGTATGATGAGGTTCGGCGAGAGAGAAAAGTTGAGTCCGAGGTATATTGGGCCTTTTGAAATTCTTCAAAGAGTTGGGGAGGTGGCATGAGTTGTCTCTACCACCAGGTCTTTCAAGCGTTCATCCAGTTTTTCATGTGTTTATGTTGCAGAAGTATCTTGCCAATGGTTCTTATATCATTCAGTGGGACTTCGTGTTGCTTGATCAGAATTTGGAGTTCGAAGAGGAGCTTGTGGCTATTTTGGACAGGTAGGTGAGAAAGTTGAGATCGAAGGAGATAACTTCCGTGAAGGTTCAGTAGAGACATCGTAGTATGTATTCTTGATATTCGAGTATTAAAGTTTATGTCTTGGTAGCGTGGGCCCGTGATCCGTATTTAAGTCTTGATTTATGTTGTGTATTCTTTATATTAACGATTATAATATATGTGATTAGACTTCGATTATCATGAGGCGTAGAGGAAAGGCCCATAATCGAAGGATATTTTAAGTAGAAGAGCTGATGTATTATTAGGCTATCACCGAGGCTTGATCGTGTAGCGGTCCTAATCGGCCCAGAAGTAGGCTGCGGTTTAGTTTTTTGAGACTTCGATAGAAGTGCGTAATTAGTTATAAATATTGATCGGTATTAGGCGTATTTGGGGGTCCCACTCAACCAGTTGTGATGAACGTTTGAGTGGGTACCGGTGTTGAACTATGATGATGGGTGATTTGGGGAATCAACATTGTGTTATTTCCGACTACTGCTTATTTAGGGTTGTCGCTATATTTGCTATTGTTTGTTTACTTATCACACATGCTTTCGATATGATATCTTAATTCTGAATTGGATTATATATGTGTGTTATTGAATCTTGAAAGTGTGTGACATATCATCTCTATACTTGATTGCATCTCATTATATCATGATATCTTATCTCGTATTATTATTTGCATTCATACACTCTTGGTTCAATAATATTGGTATGAGAGTGGTATGAATATGTTGTGGGTCCAAGAGACCGAAAAGGTAAG
Source organism: Anisodus acutangulus (assembly GCA_029783415.1). Lineage (NCBI taxonomy): Eukaryota > Viridiplantae > Streptophyta > Magnoliopsida > Solanales > Solanaceae > Anisodus > Anisodus acutangulus. Next base: position 18,865,717 of record CM056510.1, read on the forward strand.
AATACTATGAGATTATGGAAACATTGAGATAATATTGATATGCAGGGAATGGAGTTGCACGCCTGCAACATGATATTATTCAGCCAAGATCTGAGCTCCGATGGGAAATTCTGGAGGAGTATATGGACTTCACGGGTCCCCCCATAGATGTACGGATTATAATAAAACCTTGACGTATTGTATACCCGATTGGAAAAGGTACAGGACATATGCATTACATTCATATCATACATATATATGCCATTACATTGATTAATTATGGTGGAACTTGTATTGAAGTGATTGATGATGCCTTGGTTGGATTGTTGAACATGAAATACTTGAACTTGCGAGTTGAGACTAGGATCTCTGTCATTTAACTATTAGAATTGGGTTACTTGAGTGATTATGAAATCTTGTTAAAAAGGTGTTGTGAACTTTTATGAAATATTCTGTGAACATTGTGACATTAATTGAACTGGTTGAACTGTTGGTATAGGATTATTTGATGTTAACCTACTATTTATCTCAGATTATGTATATTCCGTCGTTGTCAGCCTATGATGTCTACTGGATACGTTGTGTACTCATGCTACACTTGCTGCATTATTTTTGGATGCAGATTCAGTACTTTCCACCTCCACAACACCACATGGCTGAGTTCGAGTAGTGGATCTCCAGCATTTAGGGTGAGGATGCTATCTCCAGCATACCCTTCGGTGTTATCTTTATTTTAGTTTTTTGTTCCATTTGAGAGACAGTCCAGACTTCCTTAGACTATTTATTTGGTTTTTTTGCTGCGTGCGTATTCAGACTTGTATCAGATTTATTAGTGCTCTTGTATCTACAGACTAGATCGCTTGGGGATATTTTTGGTGCATCAGACTTATTTCTTCTTCCACGTTTATATTATGAGACAGATTATGTAGTATTTGCTATCTTTCGCGTCTATGATAGAGATATATCTTTCCGTTCCCGGGGACTTAGAAATTAACAGTTTATCTAGGTTAAATTTTTCTTTTTGTATGTTCAAGTTCTATTTTTATTTTTATTGTTGTATTCTTACTGAAATGGAATCTTTGAATGAAAATTGTGGAGTGGTAAGTATTCGTGTTTTGTTGATCCATGTCCGTATTGCAAACGACCTCACTTCTGGCAACATTGTCAATATATTCCAAACGGCGAGTTGTGTGAACCATCTCAATCTTGTGATCTTATTATGATGATTCTAATAATGCTTGTGCTTTTGATAGTATGAACATTTTCAGAAAATTACAAGAGGAATATGGGGGTCTCCGTGATGATCTTACGAACATGGTGATACAACTAATAGAAGGCAAAACTGAGTTCATGCAAGAGATTGACCAAAATTTAGCTCAGATATCCATGATCCACATGTTCAATTAAATAAAAAGGTTGAGGCGTCTGATGCCCAACCGCCAATTGTTTTGGATACTGTCCAACTTGTGGAGTAGAAAGAAGAGTTTCAACCCTTCGACAAAAATAGTTGTGATGATGCTGATGTTGAGGAGTGGTAAAAAAGTGAGAATGTCAAAATTGAAGCAATTTGAAAATTGGGGCGTGTTGGACCTTATTCTAAATATTTTTCTACATTATGTTTGGTTGGCGACAAGGAAATCGAGCCTTCCAAGGCTGTAGAGAATTGTATAGCTGAGGAACAAGACCCTTAGATCCTAAAATTTGTCATGCCGAAAAGACAAAACGACATCCCTCACTTAAAGGCCAAGAAGTGCAAGATGCAACATCTATTGCTTGGTTTCTTTATTTTCACACCACTGCCCCAGGAACGTGATAGAAAATTTGATACAAAACTGGGGGCACAATTTTTATCGTTTAAGTGGAAGGAAAAGTAGAATTGATTCATCTTGATCTATACTTATGCCATGTGTGGTGAAGATTTTCTCGCATATATTATATATTTTGCATCTTAGTCTAGAACTTGCCCTACATGTTATTGAAGCAAAATAAAAGTGTTGCTCTATTAGAAGATGATAATAGGCGTTCTTTGATATGTCTTGTGAATTTTAGCATTTTCAGATATTGTACCACTAGTTAGCCTTTTGAGCATAAAACCTTTCGTTTGTTAGCCATATTTTTACCTTGACCCACTTGTTGAATTCCTAGTTTTTGCACCCTGCTTCCTTGAGCATTGTAGCTTAGACTGTTATAATTGTGAAATCTGAAGAAAGAGATGGTTAAGTGAAAATGGTGACCAATGATAGCTGCAAAGTGATGAATATGCCCTCTTAAAAAATGTGACATGAACAAAAAAGAAAAAAAATTGCTTGAAAAAAAATAATTGAAACATTCTTGATATTAGGAAAATACTTGTGAAATAATTAATGAAGAGAGAGCTGAAAATAAAGTAAAGATGATGAGAATGATAGGTGATGAAGTCTAAAAGTTCAAAGTGCTTAGGGAATGTAAGTCACTATTATATAGTTTTCATACTCATCCCCTAGCCAACATTACAACCTGTTAAAGTCCTATTTGATTCTATTCAACCACACTTAATTAGTAGAGATGCATATAACGGGCAAGCCTATGGTTCTCTGTGCATACATGTGAATTCTTTTGTGAGTGCGAGAGTTGTGTTTTGATGCTAAGTTCTTAAATTACATTCGATTCTTTGAGTTGAGTGTGTGAACTATTTCTTCTTATGAGGGCACTTGTTTCATGTTAGATGGGTGATGTTATTAGCTTCTTTGACAGATTAGATGAGCGGGCTTAAATTTGATGAGTTAGAGTCATCACATGAGGTTAAGAGATTAGTAGTTTGTTGTTTAATTGTATGACTTGTATATCTTGCATGATGATTAGGAAGTGTATATATGATGTTTTGAGTTGTTATATGCCCTAACTTTTAATATCAACCAAAGTGGTGGTGTTCCTAGTCTTGACTATTGAGAGTAGTTTTAGTGCTTGCTCGATGACGAACAAGAGTTTAAGTGTGGAGTGATGTTCGGTCAAAAAATGCATATGTGTAATTATTATTGCCTCACATTTTAGTACTTTTATCATCTTTTGAGTATTGATTATATAGCTGTGTGCTTAACATTATATTTTATGGTATAGGAATAAAGAATGACAAAATTGAAGAAATTTAAAGTAAAATGAAATGAAATGCAGAAAAGGAAAAAGAAGAAAGGACAAAGTGGGACACATGATTATAAAAGTAATGATTGGCTCATGATTGATTATTCAAATAATTAGACAATGATTGGTAGAATTTGCATTCGAAATTGAAATGAAGTATCAAGCACATAACGTGAAAGTGGAGCAGCCAACTCGTACCTGGAAACATGCTGCTCGTCGAGCGAAGAAGAAAGTAAGTTAATTGGTCGCTTTGCACTTCGCCCCACGACAGAGCAATATTCGTCCCGCATTTTCCTATTTCGTCTGGACTTTTTTTCTACGTCTATAAATAGTTCATAAGATAGATTTTACACAACTTTGGAATAATTTGTAATCCTGAGTTCAGAATTTGGAACCCAAAAAGAGAGCTTGGAGCCGCCGTGGAGGCCGGAGATTATTGAATTTTACCTTTTCTTCTCCATACTAAAAAGAACAGCCCGGTGCACTACTCTCCCGATATGCACGGGATCCGGGCTCATTTTTATATTTTTTTTGGATGATTTATTGTTTTCCTCCATGTCTATGTGGAGCTAAACTTCTCGTTCTAGGATTATGGTTCTTTCATGAACGTTGTTATTCGAATAATAATTTCAATTAATTAGCTTATCTTGTTGGTTTATTTATTTAATCCTGAGCTTAATTATTTGATTGCTTGATCACCAATCGAATACTATCTTTGATTCTTAGGTTGAACTCGAGAGAGGAATACTAGGATAGCAATAGGGTTAAATAGATCTCATCCCTGGGCATCCGAGACCAGATTTGCGTCTATGATAGAGATATAGCTAGTTCTCTCTGCTTGCTTAATATACAGGAAATATAAATTCATTCGTGTTAAGGTTCATGACCATAGAGATATAGACGTGAAAGTAATACGAATAGGCAGCTAGAAGACTCGAGAGATTCATAGTCGTAATATCAATCCTATCAATCAGTAAACTGGATAAATTAAGAAGTTGAATCAATTGAATAATACAACGTGATTGTTATATAGCCCAGATTCCTAGATCGGTTTCATATTGTAACGACACGATCGGTCATTTTGAGAATCGATGCTCTATTTTATGTGACATCTCATTCAAAAGCTCCGTAATAATTATTTTGACTTGATTGCAAACTTTGAAGTCAAAGGGATAACATTTGGTTCATGTTGGGAGAAGGTTTCATTTTTGAAATTCCAGTATTTAATTATTTGGATTAATTATTCGTTTTGAAAAAAATGTGTTCCGGTTGGTGACCTGAAGGTTTCGTTAGATTTGTAATATTATCTATGACCTGTAGAAAGTGACAAAACTAATTTTAGAGTTTGTTTGGTTGATTTTTGACAATTAAATCAGTTTTAGTACTTAATATGCTTATTTATGCAAAAAAGGTGGTCACATGAAGAAATAAGATCCGAATTGGAAATTTATCGATTCCGTTAGCTTTGTATTGATGCTTATGACTTGCGGGGATATGTGGCATGATTCAAGAGGCAATCGGATGAAAATCGTTGAAGGAAGTCTAAGTTTTGGAAATTTGAAGTTTTAGTTTGTGAAATTTGACCAAGAGTTGACTTTTGGGTAAATGCACCCGGAATTGAATTTCGTCGGTTCCATTATGTCTAGAATGTCATTTATGAGTTAGTCGAGTAATTTCTTCGATTCTCGAGAGGTTCGAGTGTGATTTGGGTGGTTGATTGAGAAAGTAGCTTTTGAGATGATTTGGAGTTGACCAATGTCAATATTGGGTCAAGAAGATCCCGTTTGGATGTTTTGAGAGTTCGAGCAGGTTCGTATGATGAATGTGGACTTGTTCGCAAATTTTGGTTAGATTCCAACGAGTTTCGGATGTGTTTGGGTTGTATGTTGTTTGTTTTTTATTTCGACGTTGTTTTGAGCATGAATGGTACCATTTTGAGCAAACGAGCTTTGATTTGTGTTTCGATTGAACCGTTATATCCGTATTATGATTTTGGAACTACATGAACAAGAATTATTGCCTTTCGACATAGTATTAGAGAGTTTTGGTCAAATTACTAAATTGCAAGTTGGCTGATGCAAGGTTGCTGGTGCGACCCTTTTAGGACCAAATTTCTGGTCTATTAACAACCGAATGTATACTTTTAGCGATCAAATCTGGGAATATATATTTGGGGTTTCTTTCATTCTTCATATCACGATTTTGGTAGCTTTAGACCTTGAATTTGGTCGATTTTTGCGGTGTTATTCTCGTTTTGCAGAGAGCGTAAGTTTCTAATCCTTGTTTTGTACTTTCCCATGATTCCCATAATTTATTTAGCGTTTTATCTTTAGTTGAGTTGTAGAAATTGAGATTTGAGCCCTAAAGTTAAGAAATGATAAAATCTTGATTTGGAGATCGATTCATGGATGAAATTGGGTGATTTTCTGGATATAGACTATATAGGTTATGGATAAACCGATTTTCAAATAAAATTCCAATATTACCCTTGGAAGCTCGGGGTCATTTTTTGAGTTCGTTTTTGGATTTTGAATTGAAGTATAGCAAAATAGGTATTATTGGACCCGTTTAAACTCATAGAGTACTATTTTGACTATATTGAACTCAATTTTTCAATGAAATATAGTTTTACCCTTGGGGCTTGCGTTTGACTATTTTTGGCATATTTTGAGTTCCGAACTATTATATAGCAATATGAGTGTTGTTGGATTTGTATGACCTTGTAGAACATTAATTTGACTGTGGTGACCTTGATTTCGCAATAGTTGACTATTTTGACCTTCGGGTTTGGATCGGGGTTTTAGATTGATTTTCTCTAGTCCAAATTCTTTTATGGCAATTTTGGTGCCTATAGAATCACATTTTAATGTATATTTCATAATTGATAGACTTTGTTCGTTCGGAAGCTTTCCAGAAGGGAAGGGCTCAAGCTTGATTGTTCGTGGCTCTAGCTAGGCCTCGAGGTAGGTTACTGCTTACTTGAGTTAGACTTTGATTAGAGAATCGTATATATGTTCATAGAAATTGACGGGGATAGCATGATAGGCCTTCAGGCATGGATGTGGTGATAAATTCCACTTGTTTGGTATATATGTTATTTATGTGGGCTTGTTGCCATATGTGTTATATTCTGTGATTATTGCTTGTCTGATTTTCTATCACATACTAACTCACTCATCTCATGAAAAGAAAGAGTAATATTGATTAATTAAAATGTGAACGGTAACATGACTTGTACTTATTGATTAATTACTGATGATACCGTTGAGATTGATTTTATGCATGACATGATTTACTTATTACTCTGATATGGTCATGATGGTGAGGTGAGTGATTGAAATACTTCGAGGTCTTTGCCGGAGATTGAGAGTGACAAAGATACTCTGAGGTTTTTGTCGGAGATTGAGAGTGATAGAAATACTCTGAGGTTTTTTCCGGAGATTGAGAGTGATAGAGATACTCTGAGGTTTCTGCCGGAGACGAGAATGATTGATTCTTCTGAGATTTTGCTGGAGAGCTCGAGTGGTATATGGACGTCGCGGGTCCCTCATAGGTCGAGTGGTATATGGACGTCACGGGTCCCTCATATGTCATGAATTTGAGACTTTGTCCTTAGCCATGTGTGTACGAGAATGGAGTGGGAGAGGTGACTATTGCATTACATTGCACTCATCCATTATTATATTCTCAATTATTCTGTTAGTGACATATATCTGTTTTTCATTGATTACCTTATTTTCTTGATATGAACTTTATGTGCTACTTGTTAGTTTCTACTTCTTTTATTGCGTTATCTAATCTTATTCGGCCTATGATACTTACAAGTACTAGTGTTGTACTGATAATACTCTTGATGTACTTTTGTTGAGTGTAGAGTACGATCCCGATTCAAATTCTACACCTCGTAACTGATATGCAAGGGTGACATTTTTGGTCATTCAGGGTGAGCTGATTGCTCATTCGTGGCCCCTGAAATGACCCTCTTTATTTAATTATGTATTTTGTTTTCATAAGACAGGCCTTCGGGAAGTTCAAACTTATATTTCTTATTGTATTAAAGCTCTTGTACACTTTTGACCAGATCTTTGGGATATTTGGATATTCAGTTATGATAGTATTTAAGACTTGTTAACTGATTCTTATTTAATTTCCGCTTATTTAACTTGATATTTCTAGATTTTGGGATGTGGTTCGCCTACCCAGGGGATAGTATAGGTGCCACCATGACCTACGATTTGGGTCATGACACATATCATTGATAGTATAAAATTTCGCTCTTTCTTTGTCGAAGTTCATTAATGTTTTCTTATTATTTTAATTAATTTAGAATTACAACCTACATATTTCTTCTCTTGTATAGATAATTTGGATAGTTTATTTAATTAGTTTAGAATCACTATATTACTTGTACGACCACGTACGCTTGCGTGTGCGTTTGGGAACAACATGTATACACATTCTATAGGCTTCCTTATAGATATGACCCATGGAGGACCCGCGTCATCCATATACCGCTCCTAGCTAGCTGGAATTCAACACACGAATTTGACTAGAGCCCAAAACTCATTTGTAGAGCCATATCAATAATTATCATCATCTCAATCGTTTCCAATCCATCTCACAGTAGTTTTCCTACCTTTCCCTTTCCGGTCTCATTGGACCCACAACATTTTCCATATCAATCCACCTTCAATATCACAATAATCATGAGTGTATGAATGCAACAGTTGTTATGGTTCACTTTTACGCGGAGGCATAAAAGCTACTAGGAGGTTGTTGGAACTCTATTCGGGTATTTATTTTTAGATTCGCCACCTAATTTATAGGAAAATTAGAAAAACCGGGTAAAAGAGTTTATTCAAAGTCTGTGAAAAATCTTTTAAAACCAGAGTTTGTGGTAAGGATTCTAGTGATCCCCAGAGAAGGTGTTAGAAACCCCCGGTTTTAAGAATCCGTAGAATACGGTTGACCTTCGGGTTCTATAGCATGTTTAGTTGTTAAAAATTGCTTTAAGAGTGTTTATTTTTCGCAAAAATCATAGCATGTCTTCTCATCTTTCATTTCAAGTTTGAAAAGGAGTTCTGAAAATTAAAGAGTTGAATTTCGCTTGAAAAACGTTCGTATAGGGTAGTTTAGTCAATCCATTTCATACTAAAGTACATTCAAAATTTAATTTGAGTAGAGTCCTACTATTTTAGTCCAATAGTTTGTCCAATATCTTTATACATTCTTTGAAAATCTTTTGAAGAAAAGAGTATACTCCATTTGAAATGACATGTCGTGGTTTTTAATAGAATGAAAGTTTTTTTTTATCATTTTGAAGGCCAAACCTTATTCTACTTCCCTTTTCAAATACTTCAACTCAAGTTTCAAAGGCTTTCTTTTATAGAAAGCCTTTTAGCTGGGGCCTGGCCCAAAATGATCCTCAAAGGTTGTAAAACTTAACCAAATTTTCATTTAAAAATTGATTATGGACCCAAATTTTTATCAAGTTTCATCAAGCTTTTCTCTTCAAAAATAGTGTCATTTCCCATTTACTCAGTCCAGATATTTTCGACATAACAATCCATCTTTCCAGAAAAATAGTTCAATTTTAAGTTAAATTCAGCCCAAATCATCCTTTGAAATCATTTATTTTTTTATTTTTTATATGAAAACATAATATATAGGCAAAATGATATTTACGTCGTTTAGACCGGATAGAGTCCCAGAACATGTATATATATATATATATATATATCATTTGGGGCCAATATGAAAACATGTTCTGGAACACTATCTGGTCTAAACGACGTAAATATCATTTTGCCTAATCCTAGGTCATAATCACATGGGTTCCAATATATCAAGTATTTTTGCAAGTATAATTACACAAATACAATATAAAAATGAAAAGAGAAGAGTTACGTTGGTGGGCCTGCCGAGCCCACCAGTTAACTATTATCTTTATCTACTTAAAGACTCTACTTGTACGAGTCTTAAGTGATTCCAGGGCTGGGATCAAGAATGGAGTTCAGTCACCTTCTCCCCCAACTATCAAGAGTTCCCATTTAGCCAGGATAAATAGCCAAGTTCAAAGGTCTACTGAAAAAGGGAGCCCCTTGATCACCTGAAGAGATTTTTAGGCAGAATTGTGAGGATTGAGTTGTGTGTAAGGCGGAAGCCTCCAAAAATGGTTTTAAAAAACTGGGTGATTAAAAGATCGAATTACTATGCCTATCTTGGTGGTCGTTTCTTTTGGTGGTCTTCTTCAACCCATAGTTGGGCCTTTATGCGTAGCTAGCTCATTTGGACTCGATGTATTCTGGTGTGGAGATTAAAACTTGTGTAGTTTTCTACTCCATATGAATATTAGTATTCTAACTCGAAGATATAAAAACTTCGTTGGAATACTAAAGTTTCATAATATATTGCGATTTGAAGAAATAAAATCTTCATCGTTTAAGTATGTGATTGAATTGCTATTCTGGTTTTATTAACTAAAACAGTTTGTCAATTTGACAGTGACAAACGAATAATGGCAATTGAGACTGGAACTACCTCTGCGAATACTGCACCAGCGGTTACTCCTACAACCCGTACCGCTGTGCCACCGGCTGAGAAACCTGCGAAGTTCACCGGTGCCAACTTTAAAGGATGGCAGCAAAGAATGTTCTTTTGGCTTACCACCCTTGGTATGCAAAAGTTCACCAATGAGGACCCTCCCGTGCCTGCCGCCAACATGCCTGACAACCAACAGTTCATGGTCACTGAGGCTTGGAAACAGGCTGATTTTTTGTGCAAAGGCTACATTTTGAGTGCCTTAGAAGATGACTTGTACAACGTCTACAGTGCAGTAGAGACTTCCAAAGAACTATGGACTGCACTTGAAAAGAAGTACAAAACTGAAGATGTTTGCTTGAAGAAGTTTGTGGTTGCCAAATTCCTAGACTACAAAATGGTGGATGGAAAAACCGTTGGAACCCAAGTTCAAGAGCTTCAACTTATCTTCCATGACCTTATTGCTGAAGGTATGGTAGTAAATGAAGCATTCCAAGTGGCTGCAATGATTGAGAAGTTGCCGCCCTCATGGAAAGATTTCAAGAATTATCTTAAGCACAAAAGAAAGGAAATGAAGTTGGAAGATCTTGTGATTCGTCTCAAGATCGAAGAAGATAACAAAACCGCTGAGAAGAGGTACCGTAAGACTTCACCAATTGAAGGGGCAAACATCGTTGAAGATGCTGCTCTGAAAAAGAACAAGAAAAGGAAGAGGCCTTCTGGAAAGGAGAAGGATTCCAACAAGAAAAAGTTCAAGGGCAACTGCTTTAATTGTGGAAAAGCTGGCCACAAAGCCCCAGATTGTCGTCTCCCGAAAAAGAACAAGGGAAAAGGACAAGCCAATATGGTGGAAAAGAATGATGATATGGATGATCTGTGTGCAATGCTATCGGAGTGCAATTTGGTTGGAAACCCAAAGGAGTGGTGGCTTGATTCTGGTGCCACTCGACATGTTTGCGCTATAAAAGAAGCATTTGCAACCTATGCTCCCGCTGGACCCGAAGAGGTACTGTTTATGGGAAATACTGCAACAGCCAAGGTTGAAGGATATGGGAAGATACTTCTGAATATGACTTCCGGCAAGGTCATGACTCTCAATAATGTTATGCACGTTCCAACAATTCGGAAGAATTTAGTTTCAGCCGGACTACTCGTCAAAAACGGGTTTAAGTGCGTGTTGGTTAGTGAGAAAATTGTAATAAGTAAGAATGAATTGTTCATAGGAAAGGGCTACCTCACCGAGGGCCTTTTCAAACTCAATGTAATGGTTGTTGACAGTATTAATAAAAATTCAGCTTCGTCTTACTTATTGGAGTCAAATAATTTATGGCATGTTCGTTTAGGACATGTCAACTACAAAACCTTGCGAAAATTGATTAATTTAGAAGTATTGCCTAAATTCGAGTGTAATAAATCTAAATGTGAAATCTGTGTTGAATCTAAGTTTGTTAAACATCCATATAAGTCTATTGATAGGAATTCAAATCCTTTAGACTTAATTCACACAGATATATGTGATATGAAGTCAATACCATCTCGCGGTGGGAAAAATTATTTTATAACTTTTATTGACGATTGCACTCGATATTGTTATGTGTATTTGCTTAATAGTAAGGATGAAGCAATTGATGCATTTAAGCAATACAAAAACGAAGTGGAAAATCAATTGAATAAAAAGATAAAAATGATTAGAAGTGATAGGGGTGAGGAGTACGAATCTCCTTTTGCAGAGATATGTTTAGAATATGGAATTATTCATCAAACTACTGCCCCTTACACACCACAATCAAATGGAATTGTGGAAAGGAAAAACCGAACATTAAAGGAAATGATGAATGCCTTACTAATAAGTTCCGGTTTACCGCAAAGCTTGTGGGGGGAAGCTATCCTTACAGCTAACCGAATACTTAACAGGATGCCCCACAGCAAAACACAATCTATTCCATATGAACTATGGTAAGGAAGAAAACCCAACTTGAAATATTTCAAAGTGTGGGGGTGTTTAGCAAAGGTCCAAGTTCCTTTGCCCAAAAGGGTAAAAATCGGACAAAAAACTGTGGATTGTGTTTTTATTGGTTATGCTACAAACAACAAAGCTTGTCAGTTTTTGGTTCACAAATCGGACAATCCCGAAATTCATGTTAATACGGTAATTGAATCAGATAATGCTGAATTATTTGAAAATATTTATCCGTATAAAACTGAATGTGAGTCGTCAAGTGAAAGATCTAAACGACCACGGGAAGAACCAAAGGAAAATACACCAAGTAAAGGGGATGCAAGGCGTAGCAAACGTCAAAGGACATCTACTTCCTGTGGACCAGATTTTGTGACATTCTTGCTTGAAAATGAGCCTCAAACATTTAAGCAGCGATGTCTTCTTCTGATTCAGCATTTTGGAAAAAGGCAGTCAATAGTGAGATTGAATCAATTTTGAACAACCATACATGTGAATTGATTGATCTTCCTCCTAGAAATAAACCTTTAGGGTCAAAATGGATTTTTAAAAGGAAAATGAAAGCTGATGGCACTATTGACAAATATAAGGCAAGACTTGTGGTCAAAGGTTATAGACAAAAAGAAGGCCTTGATTACTTTGACACATACTCGCCGGTAACAAGAATAACATCTATTCGGGTGTTAGTAGCACCGGCGACCGTATATGGTCTTGAAATCCATCAAATGGATGTCAAGACAGCTTTCTTAAATGGAGAATTGGAGGAAGAAATTTACATGGAACAACCTGAGGGCTTTGTGGTTCCTGGTAAATAAAGAAAAGTGTGCAAACTTGTTAAGTCACTTTACGGACTTAAACAAGCACCCAAACAATGGCATGCGAAATTTGACCAAACAATGTTGGCAAATGGATTTAAGATTAATGAGTGTGACAAATGTGTTTACATTAAAAATACTCCAAATCATGAAGTCATTGTTTGTTTATATGTTGATGACATGTTGATAATGAGTAGAGATATTACCGATGTAAATGCTACGAAGCGTATGCTGGCTAGCAAATTTGATATGAAAGACTTAGGAGTTGCTGATTTGATCTTAGGCATCAGAATTCATAAAACTCCACAAGGTCTAGCATTATCGCAGTCTCATTATATTGAAAGAGTACTTGACAAGTTTAAGTATTTAAATTTCAATGTTGTAAAGACTCCAATTGATGTAAGTTTTGCACTTCAAAAGAATAAAGGTGAAAGTGACTCACAATTGGACTATGCACGAGTTTTGGGAAGTTTGATGTATATTATGAATTGTACACGACCAGATATAGCATGTGCTATAAGCAAGCTGAGTCGATTCACGAGTAATCCCAATCAAACTCATTGGATGACAATGAAACGAGTCTTGGGGTATTTAAAACACACCCAAGACTATGTTTTGCATTATAACAAATATCCCGCCGTGATCGAAGGATATAGTGATGCAAATTGGATCACCGGATCATCTGAAGTTAAATCCACGAGTGGTTATGTTTTCATAATTGGGGGTGGATCAATGTCTTGAAAATCATCAAAACAGACATGCATCTCCCGCTCTACAATGGAATCTGAATTTATAGCTTTAGACAAGGCCGGTGAAGAAGCTGAATGGCTCCGAAATTTCTTAGAAGATATTCCATTCTGGCTCAAACCTTTGGCTTCTATATGTATACATTGTGACAGTCAAGCAGCAATAGGTAGGGCAGGGAGCGTAATGTACAACGAAAAATCTCGTCACATACGACGAAGACACAATACCGTTAGACAACTCCTCTCTAGTGGCCTTATCACGATTGACTATGTAAAGTCAAGAGATAACGTAGCGGATCCGCTTACAAAAGGCTTATCTAGAGAGGGAGTTAGTAGATCATCAATGGGAATGGGGTTAAGGCCGAGGACAAGTCATCATGGCGGTAACTCTACCTAACATACTGGAGATCCCAAGAGCTAGGTTCAAGGAGATCAAACAAAGTTGTGACTGACGGTTCAACGTTGTCAACTAACTCAACCCATTCTCGGATGAAGACAATGTTCAGAAATAAGGATAAAACCTTATGGCTTGTTAATGAGTTAATAAAGCATTAAGGTTCTTTAATGATTATCTAAATCTGGCAGTGTATGACCAGATAATGTGGCTATAGGACCACATGCTTAGAAATCACCTATGTGAGTGTTAAGTGTAAGCCGCTTTAAAGGGGAATGACAGTGAAGGCCCATTCTCTACGCACTCATGAAACCAGGATGTGTTCATGGCTGAAACGAACACAACCGTGAGAACCATAAACGGTTGAGGGTTGATTATGTGACTTATGTTGTCTAGGTATACAACAAAGTTCGACGGTTCAAAGATATCAAATCTACTGATTGATCGAGTATATCCGATATAAGTTCACTACAGAAAGTTCAAAGGGAAACCTACTTATCCAGATGCAGTCAATTCTCGCTTGTATATCACACTTGTCCGCGCTTTTATATTATAGCCATTCCCCATTCATGTGGGGGATTGTTGGGTATTGATATTGGTGAATGGGAAATAATTGAAAAGAAAAGTGGGAGTTGTCCCACATCGGTAGTGGAAAGAAAAGTGGGAGTTCCCTCTTGCTTTATAAAATAAGCATTTGTCCCACATCGGTAGTGGAAAGAAAAGTTCTTCTACTTATAAGTAGAATTACTCCTTCTTGTCAGTAAAAGGGTTGAGAGGGCAAGGACCACTCGCGCCGTCGTCGCTCGCTCGCTCGGCTCGGCTTCGGCTTCGGCTCGGCTCGGCTCGACTTCGGATTTGGATTTGGATTTGGTCAAATGATCTGATTGATTGATAATCTTTTTGGACCAAATTTTCTTTTATTTTTAATTATTTAATTAATTATTATTTAATTAAATTAATTAACTTATCCAATCCTACCCGTTAGTGACCCTGACCCGCGACCCGCGACCCGCGATCCGGCCGGATCCGCGTCTGACCCGCGACCCGGTTTCTTTTCCATATTTAAATTTCCCACCAATTTTCAGTGGCTGTTCAGAAAGGTTGCAAACCTTCAGAAACAGTACTTCCATGGCTATAAATTTCTTTTGATTCCTCAGAATTTTACTTACGAATTTTCTGAACAATACAAACTTCTTCTTCTTCTGCACAAATAAATTCTGTGTGATATACTGCCGTTGAGTGGTTCGCCGCTACCTGAATTTGGAGTACTACTATTCTGGTAAGATAATCGTTCTATCCTGGGAGGGGATATTCCATCAACCTCGAGTACTGTGTGGGGAATAATTTCCTTAAGGACACACTTTGAACTAAGTGGGCTCGATTATATTATGAAAAAAATTATTCTTATGTTTCAACACTGATTCTATTTATTTTCAGTGTTTATTATTTACTGGTTTTTTGGAATACAGATTAATAACAACAACTTATTAGGAATAAACATTTTCACACTTGTATAACATTAAATCTTTCTAGGAGAGTAGTAACAATTATTTAGGACTGAGTATGATCATTTTCTCAACTAAACAAATTGATATAACCAATAGAATATCACATTTTGAGTCTACTTCTTAAGCTTAAACTGGTTTAGGTTAAATAAAACGCACAATAGAAATTGGCCCAGTTAAACATGGATTATTATAAGCTATTACATGCTTCTTAAACAACTATCATGCTTCAAACGATCCTTAAATTACTTCAAAAACGTTTATCAACATACAATGCAGTGTAAATCACACAAACTAACTGAAACTTAATAACAAGAATGAAAGAAATAATCCCCTTGATTATTTTCATTAATTGAAAGGCTATATATACAAGTTACATATTTTCATAATAGGAGAATCTTATTCCTAAAACCTTATTCTACTTGGATACTAACTATACATTTATGGTAATACAATTATTATGGTAAGTGTACAATATTAATTACATTACAATATTACCTAAACAAGGAGACTAAATATTTCCTAAATATATAGAGTATATACGGTAATAGGGAGACCAAATCCGAGAGCCAATATACACAATATACACATGTATGTTGTGTATATTTAACACACCCCCGCAGTCATAGCGGACAGTCTTCGAACGCTGAGACTGTCCCTAAAATCTTCAAAAAAGACCGAGGGAAGACCCTTTGTAAAGATGTCCGCAATTTGATATCTCGACGGGACATGGCATACGCGAACTTGACCACGGGCAACCTTTTCACAGACAAAGTGAATGTCCATCTCGATATGTTTAGTGCGTTGGTGCTGAACCGGATTACCAGAAAGGTAGATGGCACTAATATTATCGCAATATACCAAGGTTGCCTTTTGAATGGGACAATGAAGCTCCAAAAGCAAATTACGTAACCAACATGATTCTGAGACCACATTAGCTACCCCTCGATATTCCGCCTCGGCACTTGAGCAAAATAGAGTCGACTGACGCTTTGGAGACCAAGTTATTGCCAAGAAACATATAATATCCTGATGTAGACCCTCTGGTGTCGGGACATCCACCCCAATCAACATCTGTATACGAGACAAATGTGGACGTCGAGGAAGGATATAAGTTCAACCCATAGTCAAGTGTACCTTGAATATACCGAATGATGCGTTTGAGCGCATTCATGTGCTCAATTATGGGATCATGCATGAACAAATACATAAGCTGGACAACATACATAATATCCAGTCTCGTAAAGGTAAAATACTGAAGGGCCCCTGCAAAACTGCGATAGCGGGTCGGATCCTCTTAGGGTACGCCAGCCGCGACACTAAGCTTGGGTTTCGTATCAACTAGAGTGGAAGTGGACTTACATGATGACATACCAACCATCTTGATGATCTCAGCGGCATACTTTCATTGAGACAAGAACAATCCATCAGAATGACGATTAACGGCAATCCCCAAAAGTAACTCAAGGGCCCTAAGTCTTTCATAGCAAACTCAGAGCTGAGCATGGTCATGATAGACTGGCGTAAAGCATCGGAAGAGGCAGTCAAAATAATATCATCCACATACAACAGAATGTAGGCCAAAGACGAACCACGATGGTAGATAAATAAGGAATTGTCTGACCAGCTGTGAGTGAACCCAATCGTCGAAACATAGTCAGCAAACCTTGTATACCAGGCCCGTGGAGACTGCTTAAGCCCATATAATGACTTCTTCAACAAACAGACATGATGAGGATGGTTGGGATCCCTGAATCCCAACGGCTGATGCATATAGACTGTTTCCTTGATATCACCATGTAGGAAAGCATTCTTGACATCCAACTGATGAATAGGCCATGCCTTCGAAAGAGCCAAGTTAAGCACAGTGCGAATGGTAGCCGACTTGACCATCGGGCTAAACATCTCCCCACAATCGATACCAACCTGCTGAGTCTTACCATCACCCATAAGCCGCGCCTTATGTCGAGCAAATGAACCATCTGAATTCTCTTTATGAGCAAATATCCACATAGACCTAGTAATAGTTGTTGACACCCAATTTTGTCCCGTCTTTTCTAATCTATTTGCAATTTTAAATATTTTTTTAACACCTCAAAAACAATTTTAATCTATATACATACATGCGTATATATATATATATATATATTATTATTCTCTTATTATTATTATTATTCGCATTTTTTACTATCATTTGCATTTTTACCATAATCATAAGTTTTATCTGAAAATTCTATGTTATTTTATTCTCGCAAAATTGCATCGCATTTTTTCCTTTTTTTATTAAGCATTAAACATTTCGCAAGTATTATATTTTATTATTATCACATCGCTATGTTATTTTAAATAATTCACATCTTTTACAAAACAAAAATATTTTTTTTTAATATTAAAACCCCCTTTTATATTTTAAACCCAAAACAATTTCTAACCCATTTCATTTTCCAACCCAAAACAATTTCTAACCCATTTCATTTTTCAACCCAAAACAATTTCTACCCAAACTAAAACCCATTTCATTTTCCCAACCCAATACAAATTTTACCCAAACAAAATTCACAAGCCCAAACCAAAATTCCCCTTATTCCCACAACCTTTTAACTCCCAACCAAAGGCCCAATCGGCCAACCCACATCCCAAACCCGTCGGCCCAACAACCCCGGCCCATCACCCTTCCAACCCAACTCGCCCGACCCAACCAAAAAACCGACCCGGTCGCCCCTCTTTTTAACCCAAAACAAACCCCAAAACCAAAAAAAAAGAAAACCTAAACCCTACCCCCTAAATCGACGCCAGACCCTACACCCCTACCCCCGACATCGCCGCACCCTACACCCCTACCCCCCACGTTGCCGCACCCTATACCTGACACCACCACTCGCCAACACCGCCGCCTGACACCACCAACCCATACCCCTAAAAAACCCCGTTCCAAAATCATTGTTTTGGGCCCTTTATTTCGAATTTGAGCTCGGTTTTTGGGAAAATGGGGCTATAAAAACCCCTTGTGTTCTTCGAAAAGGGGGGGGGGGGAGAAAAAGAAAAGAAAACCGAAAAATTTCGGAGGTCCGATTGGCACATGAAAGATTTTTGGTTGTGTTCTTGATTTCAAACATTTTTTCCTCCCTTGTTGTTCAAGAATTGAGTTCGAAAAGGTTTGTTCTCCACTTTTGATTCTCGGATTTTGACAACTGAGTCGGGTCGGGTCATCGACCGGTCGGGTCGACCAGTTCGGACAATATTTTCGTAATTCTTGCATCTCATATTTCTATATGTTGGTTATCTGAAATTGGTGAAATTATTCAATTTCGTTGCATCACCGATTCGGTCGGTCACCGACCGTGTCGGGTCGACCCGGTTCGGGTATTATTTCCAGAATTCTTGCATTTCATATTTCTGTATGTTGGTTATCTGAATTTGCAGAATATTTGATTTCGGATTTTGGATCACTTATTCGGGTCGACCCGGTTCGGGTATTATTTCCAGAATTCTTGCATTTCATATTCTGTATGTTGGTTATCTGAATTTGGTGAATATTTGATTTCGGATTTTGGATCACTGATTCGGGTCGGGTCGACCCGGTTTGGGCATTATTTCCAGAATTCTTGCATTTCATGTTTCTGTATGTTGGTTATCTGAATTTGGTGAATATTTGATTTCGGATTTTTGACACCTGATTCGGGTCGGGTCACTGACCCCGGGTCGGGTCGACCCGATTTGGATATTTTTTAGAATTCTTGCATTTCATTTCTTGTTCTTGGTTATCTGAAATTGGTGCTGAAATCTGATTTCGAGTTTGAATCACTGATCCGGGTCGGGTCGACCCGATTTGAATATTTCGCAATTTGAACTTCGGGTCGGATACTTTAACCGCTCCGCTCGTTGCTTTTACTGTTTTATTGTTTTATTAATATTGCATTAAGGCCGATTTAAATTGAATTCGAGGCCGCGCTTTTCTTCGTTTCATTTCACTATTTTTTCGCTATCGCTTTCAAACATCCGTGCAACGGATATCAACATTTCTTGTTTTTCTTGTTTGAATAAATATCGCGTCTTTTAGTCTTGCTTTCTATTTCGGTTCCTTTGCTCGGTTCCAAATTACCGTTCTCATCGTTCTCATCGTTTTAAACTAAACACCGCGTCATTTTCGGAAATTGTTTTTCTGCCTCTGTTTTTACGCTTCGCGCCATCGCTACGCATCGCCTTCGCTTAATGCTTTGATTTAATTTTACTGATTTGAACACGATACTACACTGGCCGATGAAAAATATCCGTCGATTTTGAGGCCTCCACAGTCGTAAAGATGAAAATATAACTTCTGAGCAATGATGAAGACTTAAACCCCTTTTTATCCGAGATAAACATGTTTAGTAGGCGAGGTGACTAAAATAACCAACAAGTTATATATTCGCAGCCACGACGTGATTATAGTGATCTTTTCTATTTCATCCGAGTGACCAACACGTTTAGTAGGCGAGGCAATCAAAATAAACCACATTAGTCATATGTTTGCAGCCACGACGTGATTGGAATGTTCTTTTCAAAATCTAAGTCTGAGCCCTCCGTGATAAAAAACATTCACTGTTTTGAATACGGATATGAAGTTATTTGTATTTAACTGTTTCTAACCGTTTGTTCTTGGCGACTTGCGTGGGATTAAAGTAAATAAAGGCAGATTATTCCTCGATGTTTATTTATTTTATTTCTTTCTTTAATTCAGCTTTTATCCCGCTTTGTATTGTAATATTATTTATCGCACTTATGCAACTATTGAAATGCTTAGAATAGGCAAACTTAGGATTAATTCATAGGGTAGTTTAAGATTTGAAACCCGTCGCTAGCTTATTTATTTGTAGGCTCGGTTAAATTCAAAACTTAGAAATCATTCGCTAGTTTATTTATTTTTAGGCTCGTCACGCGTATCCAAGATTTTCAAAATAACTTTTGTCATCTTTTATTTGCTTTATTAAATCATACCGAATAAGTTTATCTTTTGTCAATTTACAATTCATTGATTCCCCAAATTTTACTTCTTTGGCATTATAAATAATTTGTTTTACTATCAATTGTCAAATACATATTTTTCCAACTCTACATGTATTTCTCTTTAAATACCATACAAATGCATATTTAAAAAAAAATCTCTACATGTATCTTTCTTTTTAAAAATGCATCATTTACTAAAATTATTTGCAAAGATCTTTAAAACTATTATACTTGTAAAAATATATATTTTTCTAGTAATAATTAACCTGAGTTTGACCGGATAACCGCAAGTTAGCGGATCTTAAAGGATGCTAACCCCTTCCCTTTAGGATAATAAAGAGCCCTTACCTAGAATCTCACTAGTTTCGCAGACCTTAAAATTGGAGTTAGATTGCAACATTTAGTTTAATATTTAGGTGTCCTAATTCACCGTAAAAAATAATTAGGTGGCGACTCCTCAACCCTTTTACCCAGGAATCACCGGACCCGTCCGTACTCCGCTTTGAGACCCGAGCGGGTCGAAAATGGGGCGCGACAGCATGGCGACTCCGCTGGGGACATTCAGGTTCTTAACCATAACAAGTTCAGGTTCTTAACCATAACAAATTCAGGTTAATCATTATTTTGCTTTATATTGCTCCTTATTTGATCTATTGTTTTTAATTATTTTCTGTTGAAATTTTGTATGCATAACTGCTTTAATTACTATATTCTCTTACTGCTTTCCTTAAATTGGCATTTCGCTCATATTTCTTCCACTCTGGAAAATTGACACTATCACACATTACACGCGAGGTGTGTTTTGCGCACCCGCAAACTTCTTTCAAATTTCCAAATTTTTAGGAGAGTTGGTATATGCGCGGAGCGTCCGGACCATCCGGTTGGCCGCGTAGCCTTCTCACTCGAGCAGTCCGCTCGGGAACCTTGAGTCTAGTCAGCCAAATCTTAGAAAATTTAGAATAGAGCTATACCACCCTTTATTTTTTAAGTCATGCATGCATACACCTTAGGTGGGTCGATCCTTGGTATCGACTCCACAATTAAGAAACCCACCAAAATTGTCGACGGGTCTCGCTCCCCCAACGACCATCAACATATTATGTGTAGCGTGATAATGATAGACTAATCCAAGCCTAATCATGACATGCTCATATTGGAAAGTGTACATACGTTGTCTTCATTTCTAACAACAGCATTGCAGTTTGACAGCTCGGATTATTCTGTCATAATCTCTCATATCTGGCGTTTAGGCCCACCTCCGGCATAAGGGAGGCCCCATGCATATTAGGATGCGCATTTAATTGCCATACAATCATTTTGTTGTTTTCTTCTGCTTTTTCACTCTGTGCATATTATTCGAAGCAATAACTACTCGCCCTATACTAACTTGGTTTTCTTCATTTTTAGAAGGTTTATTTTGCCTAGGTTATTTTTCCCAAAGGTTGATTCGCGTTGACTAAAACTGGCGGAACATCCCTACTTCACGAGATCAAAGGCCCGATCATTCAACAAAATGACTAATTCAGATGCATCCGAACAGACTGGCCTGGAACTTATTGCTCTTTCGACTGATGAACCAGAAGCTTTGAAAAATAGAAATGCTTCCGTCCAAGAAAAATACATCGCCCAACTGTTACAACAAATGGCAGCCATGCAGACTGAGATAGAGCGGCTCCAAAATCTCACCAACTTGTCCATTAGCGCCAATATCCCACTCCCTGAACAAGAGACGAATGCAACTGCACCGCGAACTTTTTCATCTCCTGAATCGCCATTTCCCCAAAACCTCAACGAAAATTCACCACTAAACAAAACCAATCCACAACACACTAAATCACAAGCTAGTCCACAACAAAGCCCGCCACAAAATGATCCGGCATCCTTCACAACTCCACATATCCAAATTACCCCTCATCCAAAACACCTCTTCTACGCAAAATCACCAGACAGCCCAACACATATTGATGGCACACGTCGCTGATCCCAACGAGCAAAGATGTGCCACCAAAGATATGCAACTAAAGCTCAACCTTTACTACCACAAGACCAAACATGGCTTTTCAGGAAATCAGGGAGTGTGAAGAAATGGACAGGCAGGTAATGATCAGAACCAATGAAAGTGTGGCGAAAGATATTCATAGCCTAAAAGAAGCATTCAAGAATATCCAAACCATCAAGGGGCATGAAGGACTCGAGTACGAAGATTTGTGCATGCATCCCGACATTGAATTGCACATAGGATATAAGGTGCCAAAATTTGGCTTGTTTGATGGGAAAGGAAATCCTCACGCTCATTTAAGATCATCTTGTGACAAACTGATTGGGGTAGGTAAAGACCAGGCCATCATAATGAAGTTGTTCGTAAGGAGTTTAACAGAGAAGCACTCGACCGGGTACACGAGCCAAAACCCGCAAAAATGGCGTAATTGGGGCACGATGGCACAAGATTTCGTGGATGATTTAAATTCAACAACGTCTGATCTTGGACCGATTTTATCTGATGAAGTTGGAAAAGAAGTCCACAGAGACCTTCAGAGAATATGCCATGAAGTGGAGGGCAGAAGCAGCAAAAGTTCAACCCCCGATAGAAGAAAGTGAGATGACCACTCTTTTTGTACAATCTTTGAAAGATGCAACATACTATGAGAGAATGATAAGCGTCATAGGACGAAGTTTCTCTGAAGTTATAAGGATGGGAGATTTCATAGAAGAGGGAATCAGAACAGGAAGAATTACAAACTTTATAGCATTGCAAGCAACGAGTGAGACAATTCAGTCGGACTCATTTGAGGGAGCAGTAAAGAGGAAGAGAGACGGAGTGTCCTCTGTGGTGACAGTTCAGAAACATAGGCCAAATCAAATGTCAACCTACCAAATGCCATCACCCCAGCCTCCCTACTACAATCAAAACAACCAAAGTCCTCAGCCTTCCTATTATTGCCCATACGCCCAAAGTCCTCAACCTTACTATCAATACCCACCTGGTCCCTACCCTGTCTACCATACCCAGCCAATATATAGCCTGCCTCGAGCGCCAGCCTATCCGAATCCCCCACAATATCCGCCCGTATACTTACCTCAGCCACGAGTCCATCTACCAAACGCACCCAGACCCCGCGCAAAACACGAAAGAAAGCCAGCTAAAACCTATACACCTTTAGCCGAACCTCGAGCCCAGTTGTATGAACGACTGAGAACCGCAGGAATACTCCAGCCTATCCAAGGAAATGTCCCCAATCCTGTTCCAAAATGGCACGATGAGACTAAGCATTGTGCGTACCACTCGGGAATCCCTGGACACGACACTGAAAATTGCTATGCCCTCAGAAACAAAATTGAGACATTGATCAAAGAAGGAGTTATCCAACTGAAAGGACCTTCCTTTAATGTAAATAATAACCCTTTGCCAAATCATGACGATGCCAACGTAAATATGATTACTGTTGATGAAGAACACAACTTGGAAGGAACCATTGTGCCAGTCCAGAGAGAGGAAAATGTTGAATCATCGGCCTTTATCACCCCTGTGATTACAGTCCAAGTGAGGGCACCGTTTGGAGTAGAAGTACTTCCTCCAAAGCCGCGGGCCATGGCACCATCTTTTCTTGGAAAAGTCTTATCAACCAATCTCCGAAGAAAGAGAGATGTTCCTTTACCAAAGCCTGTTTCACCTCTGAGTCAGACATTCGTCAAAGCATGCGCCACTCAGGAATCAAAGGAGGACAATGCAGCCACCTCAGTGGGGGATTCAAAAGTTTTTTCATTGTTGAAGAAGAAGCAGGATGCAGTGTGATTCTCGATGATCACGCTAGAGGCTCAACCATTTGGGATGCAGAGCAAGGAGATGTTTTGGAAAAATTGGGCCTGTGCCCTGGCCTTGTTACTCCCGAAAACTAGTTAACTGCATCAATATTTAATGAAACAATGCGATTCAGATTGAGGCCTGAATCACATATGTGCATCTAATATGTTTTACCTCTACCTTTTGAAAGCTTAAAATACAAATCTGCATTGCTTTTGCTATTTTAAAATCTGTTTTGTTTAATAATTTTCTTTTCTTTTCCATCATGCAAACTAATCTGTCGATAATGTGTGACACATTTGAAACAAGCAAGCAAGACTTCGAAGAATATAAGGAAGACTCACAACCGGAAGAACTGGGGCATAAGCCAAAGCCAGGTTTGGATGAAACATCAAGATGGTTGATAATTACAAAGCATTGGTCCGAGCATTTTCTTCTGGGGCAACGATACATCTTTCGAAGCCAAGTGGATACAGAATCATGTACGAAGAGACTGATTGATAAAAAGCAGATGGACGCAGTTGTCCGGGGCAACCTTATCAGAATAGAATGGCAAAAAACCATCAATGCAGATGCAGTGAAGAGATACCATATCTAAGATTAGTTATTCTCTATGTAATACTTTTTCTATGTTGTAAAAGTTGCGCTCCCTCGGCGGGATACGCATAGAACCCACGAAGGGTTCAGTTTCTTTAGATCACAAATTTCCCCAAGTTCCTTTTACTTGTAATCCATGAACTACGTCATGACCTGATTCCCTCGGCGGGATACGTAGTCGGCCACATCGGTTTCGGTCCCATTTTAGAGAAAAAAAAACCCTTACAATCTCCTTTGCTTGTAATGAACTACGTCATGACCTGATTCCCTCATGAGAATACGTAGGCGGCCTAAATCGGCTTCGGTCCCACCATTAGGAAATATTCTCTCCTTTATATCACATATGACAAAATGCACCCTTCTAATCACCTTGATAGGACATGCAAGCAGCCCACACAAGACTCGGTTGTCCGTTCAAAAGATCGTCATTCTCACATATCGGAAACTGGGGCATTTTTAAGGGATCACTGCCGGAGGACGCCGATAAACATGGAAAAGCATCGGCAAACTAAGTCTTCAAATTTAAGAGGATTTTGGATAAGACGTTTGCTTTGTTTCACCGCATGTCGCTGCTCGACAGACATTTACATATATGCATACTTTCTTATAAGCAATTTATTTTCAACAAATACTTTCATTAGAGTTTGACAAGATTTTTTTTACTAATATGCATATTTTCTTATACACAATTTATTTTCACCAAATATTTTCATTAGAGTTTGACAAGATTTTTTACTAATATGCATACTTTCTTATAAGCAAATCATTTTCAATAAATATTTTCATTAGAGTTCGACAAGAACTTTTTAATGATAAGCATACTTTCTTATAAACAAATTATTTTCAACAAATGTTTTCATTAACGGTTAGCCAAGACTAGGAACCAGACAGGGGCTACAGGTCCGAATCAGCAGGACATGCAGCTATCAAGAGCCAAAGCTACCAAGTCAACGCGAATCAACCGCCCCTCCCCAAACTCACAAATTTTCTTTGAGTACAGGTTCTTCAGGTTGAAAAGCAGGAAGCCACATCGCTATGATCAATTCCCCAAAGAATTTCGGCACCACAACTCACTACAAGGATTACGTTCTTGTTCTGCATTTATATAAAGACATCGTCTTGACCTACAAGGGCCCAACCATTGTGTCTGCACAATGATGTTATTTCAAATCACAGGAAGCCTAAACACAGCAAACTGAAGTGGAACCATCTATTACAGCAAACTGACGGCAAGAACGTCACTTACATCAAACGACGACAAGGACTTCGCATCATATTTTCGTCTGGGCGACATTTCAATTCACAGGCCACAGGAGTTTGAATCGGCAGAAGATTCAGCACAACGTGGAACTATCTTTTATCGTATCTTAACGACGTCTACAGCATTACAATGACGTCTTCAGCGCATCAACTATCTTGTACGGCAACACAACAACTATCTTCTACAGCATCTCAACGACGTCAACAACATTACAATGACGTCTTCAAAACAGCAGCTATCTCTTACGGCAATGCAGCAACTATCTTTTACCGCATCTCAACGACGTCAACAGCATTACAATGACGTCTTCAACGCAGCAGCTATCTTTTACGGCATTACAACAACGTCATTGACGTTACTGCAGCACCACAAATATCTTTTACCGCATCTCAACGACGTCGACATCATTACAATGACGTCTTCAACGCAGCAGCTATCTTTTACGGCAACATAACAACTATCTTCTACAACATCTCAACGACGTCAACAACATTACAATGACGTCTTCAAAACAGCAGCTATCTTTCACGGCAATGTAGCAACTATCTTTTACCGCATCTCAATGACGTCAACAACATTACAATGACGTCTTCAACGCAGCAACTATCTTTTATGGCATTACAACAACGTCATTGACGTTACTGCAGCACCACAAATATCTTTTACCGCATCTCAACGACGTCAACAGCATTACAATGACGTCTTCAACGCAACAACTATCTTTTACAGCATTACAACAACGTCATTGACGTTACTGTAGCACATCAACTATCTTCAACCGCATTACAACGACGCCTTCAGCACAACAGCTATCTGCAACAGTAAACATCATTACAACAACATCATCGACGTTCGCAAAGACAACAAATATCTTTACAAGATTACAACGACGCCAACAAAGATTACAATGACGTCTTCAAAGACATCAACTATCTTCAACAAGATTACAACAACGCCCACGACGTTATGGCAAAGACGACAACTATTTTTTACAACAACAACGACATCAGCAAAGTCTATACAACGACGACATCATCAACGTCTATACAACGACGACATCAGCAAAGTCTATACAACAACGACGTCAACAACATTACAATGCCGTCTTCAACACAACACGTCGATCCAACGACGTCATTTCAGGCGCCCACCTTATAATGAGGGTATTTTAATTTCAGTCAGGCGCCCACCTTATAATGAGGGTATTTTAATTTCAGTCAGGCGCCCACCTCCTAATGCGGGTATTTCTAAGTTATTTTCTCTATAATTTTTCTCAGCAGTTATACACTAATTATATCTTAAGCTTTAGTTTGCAGGAGTTTTTAATTTGCAGGAATTTCATCACAGCGTGGAACTATCTCTTACGGCGAACCAAGGCAAATTGGTCAACGACCTACTTCGAATATCGTTCCGCTCTTCCCCATTAAGTTTTCACATCTGCAACCAGTGTCATCATTAACTCGACACTGGGGCAT
Source organism: Anisodus acutangulus (assembly GCA_029783415.1). Lineage (NCBI taxonomy): Eukaryota > Viridiplantae > Streptophyta > Magnoliopsida > Solanales > Solanaceae > Anisodus > Anisodus acutangulus. Next base: position 18,892,891 of record CM056510.1, read on the forward strand.
TATTTCTGGATTCTGCACCATCTTTTACAACTTCTCTCTCCCTTGAAATTCTGTTTCTACCATGCATACCTAATCTTCCTTCAAAGCCCGAGGGTCAGGACAAAATTGGCTACTGGGTCAACTTCTTTGTCCGAAAACTCTTTCATCGTCTCCGGCCAAAGAGGGGCATCTGTTGACACCCAATTTTGTCCCGTCTTTTCTAATCTATTTGCAATTTTAAATATTTTTTTTAACACCTCAAAAACAATTTTAATCTATATACATACATGTGTATATATATATATATTATTATTCTCTAATTATTATTATTATTCGCATTTTTTACTATCATTTGTATTTTTTACCATAATCATAAGTTTTATCTGAAAATTCTATGTTATTTTATTCTCGCAAAATTGCATCGCATTTTTTCCTTTTTTTATTAAGCATTAAACATTTCGCAAGTATTATATTTTATTATTATCACATCGCTATGTTATTTTAAATAATTCACATCTTTTACAAAACAAAAATATTTTTTTAATATTAAAACCCCTTTTATATTTTAAACCCAAAACAATTTCTCACCCATCTCATTTTCCAACCCAAAACACTTTCTAACCCATTTCATTTTTCAACCCAAAACAATTTCTACCCAAACTAACACCCATTTCATTTTCCCAACCCAATACAAATTTTACCCAAACAAAATTCACAAGCCCAAACCAAAATTCCCCTTATTCCCACAACCTTTTAACTCCCACCCAAAGGCCCAATCGGCCAACCCACATCCCAAACCCGCTGGCCCAACAACCCCGCCCATCACCCTTCCAACCCAACTCGCGGACTCCAACCAAAAACCGACCCGGTCGCCTCTTTAACCCAAAACAAACCCCAAAACCAAAAAAAAAGAAAACCTAAACCCTACCCCCCTAAACCGACGCCGCACCCTACACCCCTACCCCCGACGTCGCCGCACCCTACACCTGACACCACCACTCGCCAACACCGCCGCCTGACACCACCAACCCATACCCCTAAAAAACCCCGTTCCAAAATCATTGTTTTGGGCCCTTTATTTCGAATTTGAGCTCGGTTTTTGGGAAAATGGGGCTATAAAAACCCCTTGTGTTCTTCGAAAAGGGGGGGGGGGGAGAAAAAGAAAAGAAAACCAAAAAATTTCGGAGGTCCGATTGGCACATGAAAGATTTTTTGGTTGTGTTCTTGATTTCAAGCATTTTTTCCTCCCTTGTTGTTCAAGAATTGAGTTCGAAAAGGTTTGTCCTCCACTTTTGATTCTCGAATTTTGACACCTGAGTCGGGTCGGGTCACTGACCCGGGTCGGGTCGACCCGGTTCGGACAATATTTTCAGAATTCTTGCATCTCATATTTCTATATGTTGGTTATATGAAATTGGTGAAATTATTCGATTTCGGGTTGCATCACTGATTCGGGTCGGGTCGACCCGGTTCGGGTATTATTTTCAGAATTCTTATATTTCATATTTCTGTATGTTGGTTATCTGAATTTGCAGAATATTTGATTTCGGATTTTGGATCACCGATTCGGGTCGGGTCACTAACCCAGGTTGGGTCGACCCGGTTCGGGTATTATTTCCAGAATTCTTGCATTTCATATTCTGTATGTTGGTTATCTGAATTTGGTGAATATTTGATTTCGGATTTTGGATCACTAATTCGGGTCGGGTCACTGACCCGGGTCGGGTCGACCCGGGTCGGGTCGACCCGATTTGGGCATTATTTCCAGAATTCTTGCATTTCATGTTTCTGTATGTTGGTTATCTGAATTTGGTGAATATTTGATTTCGGATTTTTGACACCTGATTCGGGTCGGGTTGACCCGATTTGGATATTTTTTAGAATTCTTGCATTTCATTTCTTGTTCTTGGTTATCTGAAATTGGTCAAATCGATTTCGAGTTTGAATCACCGATCCGGTCGGGTCGATCCGATTTGAATATTTCGCACTTTGTAACTCGGGCGGATACTTTAACTACTCACCGCCGTTGCTTTTATCGTTTTATTATTTTATTAATATTGCATTAAGGCCGAAATTGAATTCGAGGCCGCGCTTTTCTTTCGTTTCATTTCACTATTTTTTCGATTCTTTGTTTTAAACATCCGCGGTACAGCGGATATCACTGCTTTACTATTTTTTTTATCGCTTTTGAATAAATATCGCGTGTTTTCTGCATCGCTTTCTATTTCGCCAACGCTCGGTTCCAAATTATCGTTTCTCTGTTTAAACTAAACACCGCGTCATTTTCGGAAATTATTTTTCTGCCTCGCTTTTACGCTTCGCCATCGCCATCGCTATCGCTTCGCTTTGATTTAATTTTACTGATTTGAACACGATACTACACTGGCCGATGAAAAATATCCGTCGATTTTGAGGCCTCCACAGTCGTAAAGACGGAAATATAACTTCTGGACAATGATGAAGACTTAAATCCCTTTTTATCCGAGATCAACATGTTTAGTAGGCGAGGTGACTAAAATAACCAACAAGTTATATATTCACAGCCACGACGTGATTATAGTGATCTTTTCTATTTCACCCGAGAGACCAACACGTTTAGTAGGCGAGGCAATCAAAATAAACCACATTAGTCATATGTTTGCAGCCACGACGTGATTGGAATGTTCTTTTCAAAATTTAAGTCTGAGCCCTCCGTGATAAAAAACATTCACTGTTTTGAATACGGATATGAAGTTATTTGTATTTAACTGTTTCTAACCGTTTGTTCTTGACAGCTTGCAGGGATTAAAGTAATTAAAGGCAGATTATTCCTCGATGTTTATTTATTTTATTTCTTTCTTTAATTCAGCTTTTATCCCGCTTTGTATTGTAATATTAGGCTCGGTTAAATTCAAAACTTAGAAATCCTTCGCTAGTTTATTTATTTTTAGGCTCGTCACGCGTATCCAAGATTTTCAAAACAACTTTTGTCATCTTTTATTTGCTTTATTAAATCATACCGAATAAGTTTATCTTTTGTCAATTTACAATTCATTGATTCCCCAAATTTTACTTCTTTGGCATTATAAATAATTTGTTTTACTATCAATTGTCAAATACATATTTTTCCAACTCTACATGTATTTCTCTTTAAATACCATACAAATGCATATTTAAAAAAAAATCTCTACATGTATCTTTCTTTTTAAAAATGCATCATTTACTAAAATTATTTGCAAACATCTTTAAAACTATTATACTTGTAAAAATATATATTTTTCTAGTAATAATTAACCTGAGTTTGACCGGATAACCGCAAGTTAGCGGATCTTAAAGGATGCCTAACCCCTTCCCTTTAGGATAATAAAGAACCCTTACCTAGAATCTCACTAGTTTCGCAGACCTTAAAATTGGAGTTAGATTGCAGCATTTAGTTTAATATTTAGGTGTCCTAATTCACCGTAAAAAATAATTAGGTGGCGACTCCTCAACCCTTTTACCCAGGAATCACCGGACCCGTCCGTACTCCGCTTTGAGACCCGAGCGGGTCGAAAATGGGGAACGACAATAGTAATACCACAAGGACGGGGCACCAACTCCCACATCTTATTATCAATAATAGTATTATATTCATCAGTCATAGCAATTTTCCAATTCGGGTCGTTTAAGGCAGACACAGAATTACGAGGCAATGGGGATTTAGAGACATTCGAATGTAAATTAAAATGTCTTTTTGGTGTAAAAACACCCCGTTGACTACGAGTGACTGGTCTATGACTTGAGGAAGAATTAAGTGGATTTCGGGAATTTGATGGGCTAGGGTCGGATTGACCAGCAAGCAGTGGGCCTGCTGGCCCAACTCGGAAAGTAGTAACATCGGAGAATTAAGAATCGACCAGCCAAGATTGGTCGATGCACCCAATTGAAAATTGGCCCAATGACAAAATCAAGCGAGAGGGTCAGACGGGCCAGGACCGGCAAATGGGCCCGCTAGAGAATTCTGGGTGCGGGAGATGTCCGAAAAATGCTGAATAATATATAGAGATATTTGTTCATCCAAAAAATTATACGAACTAGGTACGGGAGTATGATTTTTAGCAAACGGAAATTGAGATTCATAAAAAATGACATGACGATTAATGTTGATTTTATTTGAGGATAAATCAAAGCATTTGTAGCCACGATGATTAGATGGAAAACCCAAAAACACACACGGAGTCGACCGGGCCTGAAGTTTGTTAATTATGGTGGACGGGAATAACGGATAACATAAACACCCAAAAGCCTGAAGATGTGAATATGAAGGAATTTTATTATATAAAATTTGAAGGGGGGAAGAATATATAAAACCTTTTGAAGGAGTTATGTTAAGTAGATATGTAGCCATTTGAAGAGCATGATGCCAAAAATATGGGGGTACGGAAGCATGAATTAATAGAGTGCGGATAATATTATTTATGGAACGAATTTTACGTTCGGCTTTCCCATTTTGTGAAGATGTATGAGGACAAGAGAAACGAAAATTTATCCCATTATTAGCACAGAATTCCCGAAACACCCCATTGTCATATTCTTTGCCATTATCACACTGAATATTTTTTATCTGATGGTCGAATTGGATTTTGATAAATGCTCTAAATTTTAGGAAGATGGAAAAAACTTGAGTTTTCTTCACTATTGGAAACGTCCATAGAAATTTAGAATAATCATCCAAAAAGAGAACATAATACCGATGACCCACAGAACTAGGAACAGGAGACGTCCATAAGTCGCTATGAATAATATCAAATGACATTAAAGTATGAGATTTTGATTCTACAAACAGCAACTTAACAATTTTTTCTAAAGAACAAGAGTGACAAATTGGAGTATGACTCGTACCCTTACATGAAATAAAACTATTTTTATCTAAAGCTAACAAAATAGAGGATCCCGGATGACCAAGACGAGCATGCCACAAAGAAGGAGAAATGGCTGCAAAGGCTGATGGCAGAGCTTGACTCGATGGACCGGAACTGGGTGTGATAGGATAAAGATCTCCCCTACTATCACACCTCATGAGAGGACTTCCCGTCTTGAAATCCTTCATAGAGAAACCAAATGGATCAAATTCAATAGAAACGGAATTGTCAGTAGTGAATTTACGGACATAAACTAAGTTTTTAATCAATTTGGGGGTGTGTAGGGTATTTTTCAAGATAAGAGGTGGATGAGGGGGAGATAATGTTTTATGACCATAACCATGAATTGGAATAGAATTACCATTACCAAAAATTATACCGCGAGAGTTGCTCAAACTGGAATAAGACGAGAGAGTACTTGAGTGGGATGTCATGTGGGTAGTGGCACCGGTGTCCATATACCAATTCGGGTTCGGTTGAGTCAAACTAAGTGTGTGCATCGCGACCTCGATATCGGTCTAAGTGGGGCCTGCTGCTTGGTGAGCTTGCAGAGGTCGGGGCCCAAGAATTCCAGAACTGGGCTATCCTGGGCCGTAGTCACCGGAACTGAATTATCGGACCAACGGGCGGTGGCCGCCGAGGTCAGCCGGGAAGCCCACCGCCGATGCTGGAAACTGCTATGGAATTGGGTCGTAAGACCACTGTCTACTGGTATAAGCCCACAGCCCAGATGCCCAAGGCTGAGACCAGTAGGTCAGTGGCCCACTGTAACCGGGATGGGGTCCACTGCCACTGTTTGGCCACCGTGACTGCTGCTTGTGCCATTGCATTTGCCCCCGTAATTTTTTCCATTATTTTTCCGGCCATTCTTGCTGCCCCCATGAGATCGGTTTTGGTTCGAATTGTCACCAAAATTTTGAGGACTAGGGGAGGAAGTTATCATGACTAGCATTAGTAGCCGCCTTTTTAGCCAAATCGGCTTCTTCAAAGGTAAGCATGGATCGGACTTGATAGAACTTTGGAAGAGGATTACTTTGACGAAGGAGAGTTCTAATGCCATTATAGGCCTCGGATAGGCCATCGACCATCTGTAAAATAAGTCGATCTTCACTAACTGGCGCACCAACGTTGCGAAGTTGGTCCGCCAATTCCTTCAACCTTTTGCAATATGCTGAAACGTTCGGAAAATTTTCCATGTTGACGTGGGAAAAATCTTGTTCAAGAGTAACAACTCTGGAATTTTGATTATCCTGGAATATGTCACGCAGTCTATCCCATGCAGCCATCGCCGTAGCGTCTGGCTCAATAATCGTCTGCAATAGGTCGGTGGAGATAGTAGAATAAATCCACTAAAGGACGGTAACATCAAGTGTTGTCCATAACTTAGGATCATCCTCGCGTTTAGGGACCTCCGTATCATCAGGATCCGCGGGGATTATGTGATGGATGACTTGATGCGAACGAGTGTGAATTTTGAACAACTCGACCCACATCGCATATTGGACGTTTTCTATTTCAAGAATTAGAGGGATATAATTCTTGACGTTAGAAACAACAAGGGCAGGGTGAAACATGTTCTTTGACGTAGACATAACGAAAGAACAATAGGTGATAGAGGGATTTGGAAGAGAGATTTGGAGAGCGGAAGAATAAATGGCAAACCCGAGGGGGGGGTTCGGTCTTTGGCTGAGAAAAGCAAAAAAAAAATTGAGAGAAATTTTTTTGTTTTGACCTAGACTGTTGATAACATGAAAGAAATAATTTCATTGATTATTTTCATTAATTGAAAGGCTATATATACAAGTTACATATTTCCATAATAGGAGAATCATATTCCTATTCTATTCCTAAAACCTCATTCTACTTTGATACTAACTATACATTTATGGTAATACAATCATTATGGTAAGTGTACAATATTAATAACATTACAATATTACCTAAACTAGGAGACTAAATATTTCCTAAATATATAGAGTATGTACGGTAATAGGGAGACCAAATCCGAGAGCCAATACAACCAATATACACATGTATATTGTGTATATTTAACAAAGAAATTTAAAAGGAGAGGGAAATACCTCTTAAATCACACAAACTCTCTCTCTCTCTCTTTCTCTCTCTTATCTTCTCTTCACAAACACCGCCGCCATAAGCTCCTCATCGCCGGAAAGTCATATTTGGCAACCACCGCAACCATACCCCTACACAACCTTTTCACTGCTCTCCCTCCTCACCGCTCTCCGTCGGAGCACTGCCACATCACTGCATTGCAACCCCCAAGAACCCCGAGCAAACTCCGGTAGAAACACCACTACTACTAACACCACGACCAGATAACATCCTTCCATCTCCAGTGTTGCTCCACCAGAACACCGATAGTGCCTCTCTGTGTTCTTGTTCACCACTGCCAGATCTGGCTGGAAGAGACTTCATCGGCCAATACTTCTGTATTTCTCTATAAATGTTTTGCTATTTCTCAGTTACCTGACTTTTTGGTGAAAATCCCAGTTAACAGTACCTCTGGTGAACAGTGATTTTCGCCGACAGATGGGTTCGATTAAACTGGAGTTGGTACCTCCGGTTGCCCGTATCTATTTCTTTGTCCTTATCCTTGTTGTTAAATTTTTCCGCTTCACTGTATTAATCCGTGACTTTACTTCTTGCATCTACCTTTACTGTCTTTATTTATAACATTCTTGGCATAGTGATTTTACTTGCCTTTAGATTATTGTTAACTTGTGTTTTCGCTTTGATACCTTCCTGTTTTAGGATAAACGTTTGAGTAGTTTATTATTTTATATTTGCTTTCGTGGCTTTGGTAACTGATGGTAGACTAGCATCATGTTCTCGGTCGGGGATGGGGGCGAGGGTTAGAGGGGGTAAGTGGGGTAAGGTAGAAGCTAGGCTAAGAATAGGGTCTTGGAATATTGGGACCTTAATGGGGAAGTCCATAGAGCTAGTTAAGATTCTTAAGAAGAGGATGATTAATATAGCCTGTGTCCAGGAGACCGAATGGGTAGGACCCACGGCTAAGGATGTGGACGGGTATAAGTTATGATTCTCGGGTAGGTCGAGGTATATGAATGAGGTAGGTATTTTAGTAGACAACGAGCTAAGGGATCAGGTGGTAGAGGTTAGGAGGGTCAATGACAGGATGATGACGATTAAGTTAGTAGTTGAAGGGCTTACTCTGAACATTATTAGTGCTTACGCTCCTCAGGCGTGCTTGGACGAGGAGGAGAAAATATACTTTTGGGAGGATTTAGACAAGGTGGTGGGTGGGTGGTATACCACCCACTGAGAAGTTATTTATAGGAGGGGACTTCAATAGATATATTGGGTCACTTCCGGGGGGTTATGATGACGTGCATGGAGACTTTGAGTTCGGGGATAGAAACGGGAGAGATGTCTCACTTTTGGAATTCGCTAGAGCTTGTGGGATGGTGATAACCAATTCAAGGTTCCTAAAGAAAGAGGAACACTTGGTGACTTTCCGTAGTTCAGTGGCTAAGACTTAGATTTTGTATTCCTTCGGAAGGTTGACAAAGGTCTTTGTAAAGACTGCAAGGTTATTCCGAGGGAGGATCTTACGACCTGACATAAGCTTCTGGTGATGGATTTGAAGATCAAGATAGAGAAGAAGAGGAGGGTTGTGGATGTCAGGTTAAGAATCAAATGGGAGAGTTTGACCATGGCTAGTGCAAAGGAGATATGGGACAGGTTGATGTCCAAGAGGGCTTGGGAGAGTAGTGGGGATGCGACCGACATGTGGGACAAAACAACTAGTTGCATTCGATAGCTAGCTAGCAAAGTGCTTGGGGTCTCGAGGGGTAGCCGTGGTGGGCATCGAGGGGACTGGTGGTGGAATGGTAAGGTTAAAGAGAAGGTGGAAGCGAAGAAAGCAGCGTATGCGAAATTAGTAGAAAACAATGATGAGGTAGAGAAGTGGACGAATAGGGAACTGTATTAGATGGCGAGGAAGGAGGCAAAGCTTACTGTTACGGAGGTAAAAATGGTGGCTTTTGAATGTATGTATGTGGAATTAGAGGAGAAAGACGGGGATAAAAAGTTGTACAGACTAGCCAAGGTGAGGAAGAAGATGGCTCGTGACTTGGATCAAGTGAGGTGTATCAAGGAAGATGATGACAAAGTACTGGTAGAGGACGTGCATATTCGGCAGAGGTGGCAGTCTTACTTCCATAAACTCTTAAACGAAGAAGGACATAGAAACATTATGGTGGGAGACCTGGAGCAATCTGGTAGGTATCGAGATTTTGGGTATTGTAGAAGCATTAAAGTAGAGGAGATTAAGGGTGTTATTAGCAGGATGTGCAGGGAACGAGTGATCGGGCCTGATGAGATACCAACTGAATTTTGAAAGAGCGTAGACATGGCAGGTTTGGAGTGGTGACTGAATTGTTTAACGTCATTTTTAAGACGGCGAGAATGTCCGAAGAATCGAGATGAAGTACAATGATCCCTTTGTACAAGAACAAATGTGATATCCAGAGTTGTAATAACTATAGGGGTATCAAGCTGCTAAGCCACACTATGAAAGTGTGGGAGAGGGTCGTAGAGATGAGGGTAAGAAGAGGTGTATCTATTTCTGAGAACAGTTTGGATTCATGTCGGGGCGTTCGACCACAGAAGCCATTTATCTTATTAGAAGGTTGATGAAGCAGTATAGAGAGAGAAATAGAGACTTACATATGGTTTTCCTCGACCTCGAGAAGGTATACGACAAAATTTCTATGGAGGTTCTATGGAGATGTTTGGAGTTTACAGGTGTACCTGTGGCGTACACTAGGGCAATCAAGGATATGTATGATGGAGCCAAGACTAAGGTATGATAGTATGAGGAGACTCAGATCACTCTCTAGTGATGATGGGGCTGCAACAGGGATCAACTCTTGGCCAATTCCTATTTTCCTTGGTAATGGATGGACTGTCGCGACAAATCCAAAGAGAGGTAACATGGTGTATGTTATTCACAGATGACATAATCCTGATTGATGAGACTCGCATCGGGGTGAATGCTAAGCTGGAGGTTTAGAGATAGACTCTAGAATCTAAATGATTCAGGCTGAGTAGGACCAAGAAAAAATACTTGGAGTGTAAGTTCAGTAACGGGAGTGACCCTGAGATAGGCGTGGAGGTAAGGCTTGGTACTCAGGTCATTCCAAAGAAAGGAAGCTTCATGACCTCGGGTTTATTAGCTAAGGGAATGGAGAGATTGATAACGATGTCATGCATCGTATTGGGGCAGAGTGGATGAAATGGAGGCTCGTATCTGGAGTCTTGTGCGACAAAAAAGTTCCACCAAAACTTAAAGGCAAGTTCTATAGGACGGTGGTTAGACCGACTATGTTGTATGGGGCGGAGTGTTGTCCAGTCAAGACTGCGCACATCTAAAAGATTAAAGTTGCAGAGATGAGGATGCTGAGATGGATGTGCGGGCATAAAAGAAGGGATAAAATTAGAAATAATGATATCCGGGATAGAGTGGGTGTGGCCTCGCTGAAGGATAAGATGTGGGAAGCGAGGTTGAGATGGTTTGGGCATGTGCAGAGGAAATACACAAATGCCCCAGTGCGGAGGTGTGAGAGGTTGGATATGTACTGGTTCATGAGGGGTAGAGATAGGCCAAAGAAGTATTGGGGAGAGGTGATTAGACGGGATATGGAGCAGGTGCAACTGACTGAGGACATGACCTTAGATAGGGGGTTTTGGAGGACACAGATTAGGGTAGAAGGGTAGTAGGTAGTCGATCGTAGTCCTACTCACACTTGCAAACTGGTAGGGGTAATGTTTTATTGTAGGCATGCTTAACCTATCATACAAATAGGCACAATATTGCTTTGTAGTCACCTATAACTAGTTTTCTGCTGATATGTGACCTTTAGTATACCTTGTTTAGCTTATTTACATGCGCTAGTTAATGCATACTTTTTCAGAATGCGCTATCATGGCTTATTCGCTTTTGATATCAGCAATTTTCATACTGCTTTTAAATTTTTCCTAACTGTTGCTCTTGATTGCTTTACTCTTGCTTTGGTTTTGCTTTGCTTTGCTTGTGATTATGCTCTATCCTGAGCCGAGAGTCTCTCGGAAATAGTTGCTCTACCTACCAAGGTAGAGGTAAGATATACCCCGCCCTGATTGATTATAACTAGAGGTGGTCTCGACCCTTACTTAAGAAATGCCAACAGTCTTTCTTCGGAATTATCTGAACGGGTCAATCCTCCCATCCCCATTGCGTACACTCTACCCTCCAAAGACCCCACGTTGTGGGATTTCACTAGGTATATTGTTGTTGTTGGTGGTGGTGGTGGTAGTCTTGGTCGAGGTTGAGGGTTGTTCTCCACTCCACCACTCGATCAAACACTCACACACAAAAGAAAAAAAGAGGTTTTAAAACTAAAGATCAATTTCAAGACTTAGGATTCCACCAAAGGGCTTGGAATTCAATTCACTCAAAATCAACCAAATTTTGATCGAAAATTAAGCTCTTAATAAATATAAAAGCTCAGAACTCTCAATCGCCGACCGTGATAATGAATCGATGTGGGGAACAAATTTAGGGGGAAAACTCCCTCTTAAAAGATTCTCGACTAATCACAAAGTAGAATTCAAACACAAATGAGACAAGAAATAAAAAAATCGCAACGGGTAAGCATGGATAGGGTAACCTCACCTCAGTGGGGTATGGTGGTGCCTCAACGGAGTAAGAGTAAGGGTCATTAATGCCCTTTCCCCATTTAGGCACACAAAGATTAGTGAAAAGCAAAGAGGACATTGTTGCATTTCCATTTCTGGCATCTGAAGGAGAAGGACGAAGAGGACCTTGGGATGATCAATGTAATAACGTGATATTGGGCCGGGTCACGATCCACTTGGGCCGGACTCGACTATTTTTTATTTGAAAAATGTCCCAAACATTGGCCTCTTTAAAATTAAATAGCATTGGCCTCATTTTGCAAATGTGACCATTTTATTAAATTAAGAAATGACCAAATCTTTTCAATTTTAACCAAAGTCAAAAGCTTCAAATTGAGCCCAATTTTGACATAGTTTGGAAATTTAGATCTTTAAATCAAGCAAAACTATTTTATAGAAAAATTAAATGAATTAAAATTGAGATGTAACTTAACTATCCTATTTAATTAAATATTTTCTCAATTTTGACGGAATAAAAAATTGATCTTTTTTTAGTTTGAGAGCTTAAGCAATTAATTGCACGAGTATCTTCACTTAAATTTTAAAATTACAAATTAATGATCAAAATATTATAAAATAAAACATGATATACAATAAGTATACTGGCTGATATTTTGTCAAATAAAGTGACAAAATATTTTTGGAATAATTTTGTAAAATTATTCTCTTCTTCTAAAAAGTATATCTACTCCGTCTGTGACTCGGGAATCCTGAATAATTAAATAAAATTGTTAGATGGTAAAAATTAGGTGTCAACAACACTAATAAGGCAAGTAATCGTGGTATATGAGATATAATCAAATATAAGAGATGAATACACATGCTTCAGGATTCAATAAACGTGATTTCATGTAATCAATCTTTCATATCAGAAGGATATGTGATGAGTAAGAACAATAATCATCCCAAATAATGGAGACAAGTCCACATAACAACAATCGAAATCAACCCTAAGGTTGATTCTCCAAATCACCCATCAATACAGTTCAACATTGGTACCCACCGAAAAGCACATCACAGCCACTAAGGTAGGACCCCCAAACATGTCCAATACCCCCTCAATATTTACAACAACTACGTACTTCTATCGGAGTCTAGCATATTAAATCATAGCCTACCTCGAAGCCGCGCGGGTGCCACAAACCTCAATTTTCTGCCAAGGCCTTGCCCTTGCAAAGCACCTCCGAATAATCATAGTCTAACACATAGATTCTATGTTGATAAAGTAATCTAATACATGCACCAAGGCTTAGCCTTCAAAAGCAATCCAAAGTTCAACCCCCAAATCGACCCCGAGCCCACAAAGGTAAAAACCAGAACTTTATTATTCTAACATCATGAAAATACACCATAGAGGCCCATCCCTTAGTTAATTATAAAACTAAACACATTTGGGCTTCCAATTTCACATTTAGGTAAAACTCCCAATTTGAAACCCTAAATTTCCCTGATCCCAAAATGGATTCCAATCACCAAATTAAATATTGTAATGCCCTCTACTATCATTAAACAACTCTAGGTTACAATATTAAAGAAAGAAAATAATTAATAAACCTCCAATTCATGATTCTTAAGCCTCTTAATCTATCATGGAACCTAGGTCATTTCTACCCCAAATAAGAAATCAATCTAGATTATAAAATATAATCATGATAAGTAAATAAAATGAGATGAAAAACTTACCCCAATAGATGAATGATGTTGAAAACCCCCAATTTCCCCTCTCTATTTAGCTCAAGCTCAAAGATTATAAAAATGGGGAAGTAATTTCAGAAAAAAATTAAATTCTAGTTCTGGAAAATAACGATTTCTCTTCGACGGAATCGACCTTGCCTCTGCAAAAAACCTGCCGCAGAATCCCAACTTATAAACTTAGATGACGCACAAGTAGAAAATCCATCGTAGAGGCGGATCGCCTCTACGCAATAAGGACCGTAAAGGCGGACATTCCTTACCCTGCCAAGGCCCGCATCTGGGGAGTTCGTAAAAGTTCTTAAATTCGTCCAAGTCTGAGGTAGTTTTCACTTATACTCAATTTTTGGGTAGTTACTTTGGGAATCTAAGAAAACTCGAAACATGAAAGTTGTAGGTATTTGGAATACCTTTACAACCATATATAGAGATACTCAATCAAAGCTATGTTCTAGGAGTTATGCATGTTTTACTGAGCATCAGAGCACTCGAGCACTCACGCGAGCATTGCGCCGAAAATGTATCTCTGAATCTCAATCTCAGAGTCACACGCGTGACACCATTTGTGCGATGGGTGCGTGATACATGGCCATCATGAGACCTGTTTTGCTAGTTCTAAATTTTATAAGTTTAAAACTTCATCCTAACTTCCCCCCTTCATTTGGGATGAACGTTTGATGGAAAATAACCCTAGAGACCTCTATTAAACCCTAAAGTGAGTTTCTAATCCATATTTATAATTCTACGCCAAATTCAACCTTGTTTGACACTAATTTATCTTCTCAAACCCTAGATTCTTACAAGCTCAGGAAAAGAGTAGAATGGGTGTGTGAGATTTCGTCTAAAAGGTAAGACCTTTAATTTTTTTGATATTATTGAAGATTATTAGGCTAGTATAAAGTGTATTACGGGATTAGGATCCATGAACTATTCATACGAGGTTCAAGAATAATTTCTAAGGCTTGGAAATAGCCCTAGTTTTCAAATTAGTGAACTTGTAGAAGTGAATACAGTTTTAATCTTTCAAATCCGTGTGGGACAAGTCCTCATAGAACCTTAATTGTCTCATAATATATATATATATATATATATATATATATATATATATATATATACATATTCGTGATATTTCATATCAAAGTATTAGTAAAACTTATTTATAACGCTTTGTACTTGGAAAATGATTTAACCCTATAAAGGACATTTTAAAACTTGATTTTGGAAACTTGGATATTTCATGTGTTTTGCTATATGAACGGATTGTGTTGAATTTGAAACTCATTTAGTGACTTGAACTTGGGTTCTAAACCGATAAATGATTTGACGTAACCTTAATAATGGGAAGATGAACATAATCCATAATGAGTGATTCAACTTCTATGCTATGATTGTGATTCGACTATTTTGCCATGATTCTAATACCTGTGTTTGGACTAGCTACTTGGGAGGAAGGGTATTCACTATGGATCCTAGTGTGGTTTTCCTAGCCATTCGGGAGAAAGAGTGCCCATCGAGGGTTCATAACCCCAATGTAGTTTTTCCTAGCTATTCGGGAGGAATGATAACCATCGTGGGTGACAACCCCGATGTGGTATTTCTATGTTATTTTAGTGAACCTTAATGGGCATCCCTTCTCTTTATTGATTTTGGTTGTATTGACATAATTGTGATTGCTTGTGAGTGACTTGATGTTGATCTTAAGTTTATAAATGGAAGACTTAATCTCGAGAAATGACATAATGGATTGAAAGTGATTTAATTCTCTCCTAATGGTTTCTCTAAGTTTGATGAATTGTTTTATCTTTAGATTTTGAACTGCTTTACTTGCATTATTTTACTGTTTAATATTATATTATTTTATATTATCTATTATTCCGGAGATACTCACTGAGTACCCAGTACTCAGGCATACCATAGTTATTTTTATGATGTGTCAGGTAAAGTAGAAGAGTAGGTTCGTGATACGCCTACAACTTAGGACAACTTGCTACTTTTGAGACTATTCGGTGAGCGCACATAATTGTTCGCAGGGCACCATTCTGTCTTTAATTTATTAGTATTAGTCTTTGGGTTGCGTCCTGAAGTTAAACTATTTTTTATCTTAAAGGCTCTACAGACAGATGTTGTTTTGTGGGTACTGGTTGAAGTCATTGTTCGACTCTCATGGGCGTTGCTACATTTTGAAAAAATATTTATTATAGATCTCCGTTGATTTTATTTCATAAATTATGACCATGATCTTTACTTAGTTATTTAAAACTTAATTAAAATAATTAATGAAAGACTAAGCAGGGACTTGATATTATTAATTCATAAGGTGCTTCCAGTGGTGTTCATAGCATCAGAAGCCTGTTACGTTCAGGGTCCAGTTTGGGGCATGACATCTAACTAGAATCTCCTCTATGTTGTAGGCCTGACACCCGTGAACTCTGACCTGGCCCAAAATAAGCAACCTGATCACAATGCGGGCCCTAAAACTGTGGCGGTGCACTGGTGCTGGAGGATGAGCGCTAGGAAACTGTGGCCTAAACGCACATCTGAACTCTCCTGTATCACCTACAGAGCGTGCACTCTTATAATGGCCCCTATCATGCTCTCAGGCATCCTACTGCTTCCTCTTACGATCCTCCATGTTCTGTGCATAAGCCTAAATGTGAGAAATATCCATGCCCAGATTTAAGGAAGTTATAGTACACTCATTCACCAAATGCAGTCCCAAACCATTCAAGAATCAATTCACCTGATCGCTCATCTCAACTACAACTGCATGGGCATATTTGGCCTAAGAGTTAAACTGAAGACTACACTCCCGTACACTCATATTACCCTACTGAAGGTGTAGAAACCTATCATGCCTGGCCCATCGGAGCTCGACTGGCAGATAGTATTGTAAAAGGCCTTAGAAAACTCTCTTCATACTGCTGATGGAGCATGTGATCCTATAGACTGCTCCCATAACTCATACTATACCACAAACACATCCTGCAATCTATAAGAGGTCAAATTTACTCACTCTGTATCGATGGCATGCATTACCCGCAAAGTCCGCTGCATTTGATTTAGAAAATTTTGCGGGTCTTCATTCAGGTCTAATCCCATGAATACCGGAGGGTCTAAGTTAATTGAAATCCTGAACCCTCGCACTCATAGCTCTATCAAAAGAACTAGCAACTTATCATTGAGCCTGAGCAGCCTCTAACTGAGTAAGCAACTGGACCACACTCCGATATCGAGATATCGGTCAGGAGGATCCTAAGGAGAAACTGGAGGTACAACAACTCCCCTAGGCTTCTCCGGAGGTGGCAGTGTCCTGGAGCTCTGAGATAAGGCCTCATTTTGAGGCTCATACTGTCCCATATTATAGGGTGGTACCTGACTAGTACCCTCTCCTGCATCTACATCTAACTTCCTACTAGTCATATGTCATCTAGTCGTAGGCATAGCTAAAAGTATAAACAAGATAGAGATTAGGAAACTGAATTCTTACGACTTAGATCTAACGCATGATCTAAGTTCAAGAAGGAAGATAACCATCCTAAATTCCATGTAGCCTCCTATTTATAAGTGTGGTGCACAACACACCCATAAACAAGACACTACTATACATGGCTTGAAGAATTCCTAGGACAGACCTGCTCTAATTTTAAGTTTGTCATACCCCAACCTTGGGGAGTATGGCCAACACTCGGTGCCTGAACAGCCTGAGCGTACCACCTGTATATCATAACCTGAACATATAACTATCTGGGCCGATAAGGCCTAAGTATGATAATCACATAAGAAATCTAAATAGAACAACCTGCAATAATAGACAACTAACCAACATATATATAACAAGGCCGACAAGGCCACAGTTAGCAATAACAGAAGGCTGGGAAGGCTATAATAACTGTACCAACAAACTGACAAGAGGGCCCATAATGTCGTACAAAACAACTATATATCGACTACTAGTCTGCAAGCCTCTAGGAGTAATACAACATGTCATTAGGTCAGGAAAGGGCCTCGCCATACCCAAAATAGACATAAACATATGCAACATAGCCTATCATACTCTATACAACAACCCCGGAAGAAGAGAAATGCTACGACCAACTGTTGAATCAGGAAACCTACTATGAAGGTGCATCTGTCTGTCTACATGTACATACAGTATGAAACATAATTACCCATCAAAGGGGCATTAGTACGAAAGAATGTACTAAATATGTAAGGCATGTAAAATATGTATAAAAGAATATAATACAAATGAAAGGTACAAAAGTCAACTTAAAACTCTGAACTACCACTCAGGGCATATAATAGACCGACTCATGCTCATATGCATAATAGTAAAATCGAGCCACTCTATGGGGCCATATAATATCATATCAAGCCTCTTCGTGGGATGAATCATCATAACGTACCCAACTGCAGTGGTATGCACACATAAGTGTCGTACCCGGCCGACTATAGTACGGCTCGGTAGAAAATAGATACATATACATACACAATGCATGAAGGACCTTAAGAGATATCATAAAACATGGTTGGAGTAACTGAAGGTTGGTATCCTCCGACTATGGTTATGTAACTACGTACGTCAACTTGCATCAATCAACAAGAGATATAATAGAGTGCAAAAAGTACTCCCAACAAGGGACAACTAAGAGTCACAATACTTTAACAAAATAGGGAGACATGTCAGCTCACGCTTATTAAGAATCAAACTTATTAAGAATGGAGTCGTTCGAAAGACGTTTCGTTTCATTTTCTTTATGTTCTAGCAAGATCATGCCAAGAAAAGAAGGAATACGCCCTACATACCGTATCGCATTAGCTATACGTCTCCCATAAGTCCTCGTATTCTCTATGAATGATTATCTGTAGCGAATGAAGGATTTTGTATCAATGACGGATTTATAACTTATAAAAAAACTCATTTAGACATTTCATCGAACACCTAACGTGTTTAAAATTCACATCATCTTCTATATGGAAACTTATATATAAACAAACACAATCCAATTCTTCCAATCTTTCTCCTTAAACCTCTATAATATCATCAACAATCTAGAAACTTCATATCACACTCACAACCCTATACAAATAACTCAACAACACAATAAATAAGCTTAAATAATTTCGATAATCGCTTAGCAATAACATTCTGTATGACTTGTATTAGCTCAAAAACAAGAAGAAAGAGATGAAACCTTACCTAAGACTCAAGATTCAATCCTCAAACACTTCCCTTAATCCCAAAGAAATCTCCAACCCAACAAGAAGAAGAAGAACTAAGCTTGTATGAGTACTACGATCCTTCCGACAAAGGATTTACGTTATAATCTCTTAGATATTGACTTGGTTGATAGAGGAACACTTGGATAGAATTTAGGAGTGATTTGGGGTGAAAAATAAGCTATATCGAAGTGGCTCCGCTTTAAATAGTTGCTGAAATTTTCCACCGCCATCGACATATGGAGTGACATGCGGTCGTATGTCACAACAGACGGACCCGTATGTCCACCGTATGTTGGAGAATTTTTGTGGACAAACTCCTTGAATCCTATACTTTTATCAGATGGTGTACTTGTGGCCCGTACCTCCAAAGTACGGTCTATAAGTCACTCCATAAGTTGAAAATTTCACCGAGACGCAACTCTTTTATTTGTTTAACTCCTATACTTCTTGAAACTCATAAACATGTTTTAAACCATCGTTACCTCTTAAAAAGCTTTCATACCATCCCGTAATACTTATTTTAATCAAGACACGATTCGATGTAAAACTATAGGGTGTAACACTAAGTAACAGCTGAAGCATGCGGAGATCAAGGACAATAGTTATTGTTAGCTGCCCTATAAAGACCCCCACTTCCCCAAGATTGTACCATCTGATTTTTGTCCTAAATATTAAAAAGTTTATGCTTATTCTCTGTAAAAACAACCGTTATTACTACTCTTTAGCAAAATTCATCGCCTAATCCAGGAGAATCACCAAGAATCTCTTTTTTGTTATTTTGTTAATTATTTACTATTATTTATTCAACTATTTGGTCACCATTTTATTCACATTATCAAAGGATTACTATAATTTGGATCAATTGCATTGCTTGTGACCTCATTCAAACAAATTCAATTGGTTGACTTATAACATTTCATAAATTTGAATTAGGTGTGAATGAATTAAATGATTGTTGATGTGTAATTTAGTTATGTGAATCCCTTCAAGATTAATTCAGGTGATAGATAGTCGTTTTAAAGTCAAACCAAATAAGAGAGTTCGTAAAAGTTCTTATATTCATCTAAGTCTAAGGTAGTTCTCAATTATGCTCAGGTTTCAGGTAGTTATGTTGAGAATTTGAGAAAATGTAAAGCATAAACATTGTAGGTCTTTGAAATACCTTTCCAATCATATATGGTGAAGATCAAACAAAGAACCGTGCTAGGAGTTATGCCAGTTTTACTGGGAACTATATAGTCTGCACAATCCGGTGTGCGATTAGGCCTTCGGTGCGCAATCACACACTCGAGGCAGTGTTACTTCCCTTGGTATGCGATCACTGTGCATCTGTGCCTTCCATATGTGCGACCGTGCATGGGGGAGTGACGTTTTTAAAAGCCTAACTTTGTTATAACTTATCCCCACTTCGTTTTGGATAACATTTTGAGAGGAAACAACCCTAAGGCTTCCCTAAAATATCTAAAGGTAAGTTCTTGGTTGATTTCCATCATTATTACATCAATATAACATCATATTAACCTTATTTCATCTCTTCAAATCCTAGATTCTTGAAAACTCGAGAAGAGAAGGAGGGACGTGTAGAACTTCGTCAAAAGGTATGAACTTTGGTTTCTCTGATTTCGTTGATGACTTTTAGGCTAGTATAGATTATACTAAATCCATGAATGATTCTTATGAGGTTCAAGAGAAAGTTTTTAAGGCTTAGAAAAGACCTACTTTTAGAAAATTAAAAAAACTCGTAGAAACGATGTTGCTTCCACTGCGCTACCTTCCGAAGCCCTTACTCTTTTTCCTTTTGCACCTGCCTTGTTGAAGTAGAAGACGTGTCATTAGTTCAAAAATACTTTCTTAAAGTGGTGAATCGGCTTCTCCCTAACAGGGCATTAAAGTTCTAATCTTTCTCATCTAGATCCATTATAGAGTGATTGATGAACCTCAAAATATCCATTTAGTAGCGTTTTAGTGGGAATGAGGTATGTATCTTTTCGAAAATACTTTCCAACCTTTAAAAATTGTTTCTTGTACAAGGTTTCATGTGCGTGAGGGACAAGCCCTCATGGAACCTTAGGTGTATCATATTATATATACGTATTCGTGATTTTTTTTTATCAAAGGATTATTGAAACTGAATTATAGAGATTTAATTATTGAATATGCTTTGCCCCTATAAAGGATGGTTTAAACTTATTTTCAAAATCTTGATATTTTAATGTGTTTGCCTCTGCCATGAAATGATCGAATTGACTTCTTTAATGATAATCTTTAAACACGAGTTATCCTACAATGGGATGTTTGAATTGGTTTCTAAAGCATTGGTATTTTATGTGTTTTGCCTTATGAACGGGCTTTGTTGAAGTTGAAACTTATTTAATAACTTGAACATGGTGTCTCAACCTATTAATGACTTGACGTACTCCTATTAACGGGATGATAAACATAATCTATAGTAGGTGATTCGGCTTCTATGCTATGATTATGATTCGGTTAACTTCGAATGATTTCTATTGTTTGTATTTAGCCTAGCAACTTGGAAAGAAGGGTAGTCACTATGGATCCTAGTGTGGTTTGCCTGGCTATTCAGGAGGAAGGATAGCCATCGAGGGTCAATAGCCCCGTGTTATTTTTATTAGCTATTCGGGAGGAAAGATAGCCACCGAAGACCAATAGCCTCGGTGTGGTTTGTCTAGCCATTCAGGAGGAAGAGTGGCCATCCAGGATTTATAACCCTGATATGGTTTTGCCTAGCTATTAGGGAGGAAGGACAGTCATCGAGGGTGAAAACCTCGATGTGGTGCTTCTATGCGGTTTTAGGGAACCTGTAATGGTCATCCCTTCATTACATTTATTTGGGGTTATATTGGCATGTGTTATACTTTGGTTATCTGTGAGTGGCTTATTAATGATCTTGAGTTCATGATTGAAAAAACTTAACGTGATGAACAATATAATAAGTTGAAATTGATATATTTCTATATTATTGGCTCTTACTGGTGATTTTACTAAGGCTATAGACTTAACTCCATCTTTGGGATTTCGAACTATTTTTGAAAGAACTTAAGGTAATGAGAATGACTTAAGGATGCAAAGTGATTATATCTTCATCATTGACTTATACTGGATGTTCAGGAGATGTTATCATTTGTTTTGAACTGTTTCTCAACATTATTTTTAATTACACTTATTACTTATATATTTTGCTATTAACCATTATTCCGGAGATACTCACTGAGTACCCAATACTCATGCATACCATTGTTGTTTTTGATGGTATGTTAGGTAAAGAAGAAGAGTAGGTTCATGATACGCATACAGAGTAGAAGAACTTACCACTTTCTAGACTTATTGGTGAGCCCACACCCTTATTCTTAGGACACCCCATCTATCTAGCTTACTGCTTTAGTTTCTGGGTTGCGTCTTGAAGTTAGACTATTTTTTATCTCTCATAGAAGCTCCATAGATAGTTGTCAGATTTGTGGGTAGATTGTGGAAGTCTTGTATGACTTGTTGGGCATTTTCCCACCTTCTATCATTTACTATTTATATTAGACTTCCGCTGATTTGATTTCAAAATTGTAATCATGATTTCATGCTATTTATACCTTGTTTGATTAAATAATGAAATATTGTTAAAAGAGGTAATTGTTCAATGATTTATAGGGTGCTTCTGGTGTTGTTCATAGCATCGGATGCCTATTACGTCTAGGGTCGAGTTTGGGGCGTGTCATGACTAATAACCAAATTTTAGGCTTAATAGTTTGTCGCCCACGGTTAAGTCCCTAGCAATAATGATTATCCCAAAACACTACTAATCCTTCATTGATTTTGTGTTTGTTAGCATTGTAAAGCATAATGGTTGATCTATAATATTTGGCTGAAATCCAAAACATTGTCAAGATCCAGAACGCCGATGGAGTTCTAAACCCTGAAGTGATCTCCTAAACACAAACAAACCCCTGAGCATATACGGAGAGTCGCACGACGATGGGTTATAGGATCGAGGTGAAGATCAAAGCCAGTTGGAACCTTATGACACTTGCGCACCTCAATTAGATGGACAATCTAAAGACACCACACCCTATAGACACCTAGACAAAGTGAAAGGTAAAGCACAAAACACTTTGGAGGACTTCATGGCCCAAAAACATGCTCTATATCGAAAGCTTGGTAACATGTTGTTATCCCTAGCCGAAATGCAAACACAGAATTATACAACTAAGGATGGACTTAGCTAGAGGTGTCCCGAACAATGCTCCAGGGAGTTCCAATGTATAAGGGGTTCTTGGAAACTTAGGGGCTCAAGGACTGGAGTAGTGGTGTAAGGCATTGTTTCCCCCGAGCCACAAAACTCACTTTTGTGGAATTTTATGCAGAAAATCAATGTTGACCACTTAATTTTTGCCCTCCAATAATTCTATTTAAGTATTCAGGGACCCCGAGTCACAGACGAAGTGAAATATACTTTTTATAAAATGAAAATAACAAAATTATTCCGGAAATATTTTGTCATTTCAATTGACAAAATATCATTCAGTATATTTATTGTATATCATATCTTTTTCACAACTATTTTGGTCATTAATTGCAATTTTTAGGATTTTTAAAAGATTTTGTGAAACTAACAGTCTTGAAATCTTTAAATTAAAGTGATCAATATTTTATTCCGTCAAATTTGGGAAATTATTTCATTAAATAGGATAATTGAATTACCTCTCAATTTCAAATCATTTTATCATCTTTGCTTAACTTTAAGGTTTTAAAATTCCAAATTATGTCAAATTTGGGCTTAATTGGAAGCCTATGATCTAATTTGGCTACATTTGAAATGATTTGGGACTTTGGTTAATTTAAAATATAAAATATGACCATTGCTTTAATTTTCATATTAAACACAACTAGACCTCTCAATTCCTTTCAAATTGGTCGAGCCCATGTCGAAATGACCTAGACCCGACCCAATCCACCTCTCAAATGACCAAGTCATCTAAGTTTGCACCAAATTAGCAAAAAACCCTAAAGGTTTCTCTCTCTCTTCTTGTCGTCTTCTCCACAGCGCTGAAAATGGAAAAGGTTCAACATGACGATGCTTCTGCATAACCTGTTCATCCATTTTGGGCAAGAGAAATTAATGTTTTTGCCCTTATCCCCCTTGTACGCTACCACCCCTACTAGGTGAGGTCGTCTCTCCACTGTTGCTTTTCTACTATGATTAATTGATTTTTTCTATTTTGATTTAAAATTTCATGATTTTCATTGATTGAGAACTCTTTTGGGAGGGAAATTTCCTCCAAACTTGTTCTCCCACATCGTTGCTACTGGGGTCTGCTAGGGTTCGAAAACTTTATAAATTGAGACCCTTGTTCTTTATTGGAACGGTCCAAACTTGAAATCTCTGGCATTCATATTTTGAGAGTCATTTTTTGAGTTAAACTTGACTAATTTTGCTTAATTTGGGATCCAAATCCTTTGGTGGAATCCAAACATAGTTTAATTAGTCATCACAATCTAAAAACCCTTTTATTTTGTGTGTTTGTGAGTATCGGAGGTCCCCGAAGTGAAGATCAAGTCCTCTTCGACTTTCGGCTGCCTCCACACAAGGTAATGCCACTTCTTTTTTAATTTCTGCCTAATTTCATGTTTTATGACCTATATGTTGTATTTAGTAGTTGATTTATGTGTTTAGTCAGTGTGCAGAATTGTATTTGCTCATTTTAGCTTGATTAGATATATTTCAATTCATGATGTGAATTTGTTTGTTCTTAAAATGACTGCCAGTAGCTAAGCAATGTTTTAGAGTTGATATTCACTTAGGAACATGCCTCTAAGATCAAAAAATGTATATCAGGGTATAGTTATG
The DNA here is from genome assembly GCA_029783415.1 of Anisodus acutangulus. Lineage (NCBI taxonomy): Eukaryota > Viridiplantae > Streptophyta > Magnoliopsida > Solanales > Solanaceae > Anisodus > Anisodus acutangulus. The sequence continues at coordinate 18,917,242 of CM056510.1, forward strand.
GTTAAAATGTATCGGTATTTAGTTTAATCCGTTTAAGAAACTTAGATTTATTCTTAACACACTGTTATAATCATATTTGGACCAATTAGCCTATTTTCGCCCTTGAAGATTGATACTAGTGTTTTAGTACTCATGACATAACTGATAGGACCTTTTGATGGTTTAAAAATAGAAGAAATTCTCCAATGTTAATCAGTTCTTTGTGTTTGATGGTTCTAAGGATAAACGTAATGTTTGGTTTGGATATCTGTTGAAATTAATTAAAGATAAACTTAGACCCTGTTATCTTATTCAAAATTTATAAGAGTGATTCCAATACAACATGTTTTAAATGATACGAATTGCTTATGTGTTTAAATACCCACAATTATAACTGTCATTCTTGAATTTCATCTTCCGCCAAATGGCATGCACACACACTTGCATCATTGCACAAAGATGATTATGAGGAATTTGCAATCATCCTCCAATAAAAAACCAAAAATATTTCTTTGGAACACGTTGAAGACTGAGTTTTTTTGCAGTCGGCAATGGTTCACCCTAAGTAGTTCGCTCAGGTCCATTAGTCATTTGCTAAACCACACTAGTATAACTAGGATAGAGTGAATCCAAATCCCTAATGAACTAGCGCATGCTAACCTAGACGGGTTCTGATATTTTAGACGTATCTTGACCAATTAGGCTGACTAACTCGTGTCTTGATGTCTATGACCTGACAGCACTGCATCCTACTACTTGCTACATGGAAACATTAAATGTACCTTATGTGATGAACCATTTTCCTTTGCGCGGGGGGTGGGGGGGATTAAACGTGCTATATTTTGTAAATGCATACCAACCTGAAATTCAACATAGTTTTAGACGCACCTGAATTGCTGAGGTTTTGGTGGTCATCGCTAGATGCCCCGTAAGAGAGAGAAGTAATGAACTATCTAGGCCACCTACCCTCCCTTATGACTATGAAAGGAAATAGAGAACTCTTAGAGGATATTCGAGATTAAATATCTAGAAATAGGACCTGTATGAGAAGGAGGAAGAAATCCGACCATAACCTTCTAATACCCCATTAGCCTACTCCCTATAAGATTATGAGATCCATATCCCCAGCTAGTGCCAACTGGATATTTGGCCCAATCATAGCCTTTAGGGATCTTTACAATAGATTTAGGTCCAAACGGGGGTACATAGAGCACTCCGTATAGTTCCAACCCTATGCTAGTTGGGAAGTCACCCGACCCCTAGCCTTTGTTATATGCCTACTAGGAACTATGGTATTTTCCAAAGACCGACACCAAGTCATAGATACATGTGTCATTTATGTCATCCATGCTATCTTTCATGGCGTAACCACAAACGGGGAAACCAAGTACTATGACCTAGTCCCTGTCATCCTAGCCAACATATACCGAGCCTTAGGTCAATGCCGAAACCTACATAGGTACTTCCAAGGGTATAACCTCTTAGTGCAATGGTGGATCATCAAACACCTCAACAAAACCGAGGGTCCCTCATACCTAGATCCGGAATGTAGGAAAGATAACCTTTAAGTAACTTACCCAAATTTTGGGAAACAAACCAAAGAAAGTTGGGCTTTTATCTTTTCTAGACTCCGAGACGACAACATCCATTGGAGATTTCCTGACTTCATGTCAGAGACCATTGTTGTGATAGGTAGAAAATGACATTTCTTACCACTTATGAGAATCCGAGGAATCCGACCATATGCACCTATTAGGGTCCTAAGATAGTTTGAAAAGAGACAAGTGATACCCCAAGTAGGGAACATGGGGGAGTACATGGTCGACTACGAAGGAGATAGGATCAAAGGGGTTACTGTCATCATTAGAGAGTGGAATGGGCGAGTGAAATAGGGTCCAGAGACTTTAGTCGAGGATATCTTCCGCTCGAGTTGTGATGAAGACTACGTAGACTAGTTGAGAGCACACTTGCTGGGCACCATCACACCGGGATCCCACCGCTATCAGTGTAGTCATGACAGGGATCCAAAGGCCAAGATCAAGTCACGCCGCAATCAGAGACAAGTCGATGACATAGATGCCAAGTACCTAGAGAAGATAAAGTATGACCAGACCATCATAGCCAGTTTGACCGAGGAGTTAGACTTCACCCACGAGTGTCTAGAGGACTTAAATGCTCACATGAGGAGAGTCATGGACGAGACTACACCTATGACATTCATAGAGAAGGTTTCTGTGTTGATTCATTATTGATGTCTACTCATCTCCGTATTCAGATCGCCCTTCGAAGGGCCAAAAAAGCTCAGACAGACGGAGCTTCATCATTCGCCACTGGAGGTGATTTCTTCTGATCCTTTATTCACTGTTTTATTCATATTTTGTAACCCCACTGGGGAAAACCTTAATATTAATGAAAACGATTATGGGGCAATGGCTTAAATCAACATTTGGCATAATTATGCTTCAAACTATTAGAAAGCCTTAGAATAATGAGGTTTGGGAACACGAATAATACAATTGCTTATATGATTATGTGATATAAATTCTTATGTGCGTTCACGTGTTCCGTCTGAACTCTTGATTGGTTCCACATTCCGAACACCAACCTAAAAGAAAAACACAAGAAAATACTGAAATTAAACTAAAATTAGCACCTCCTCTTAAAGGCTCATTTGGTACCAATGGAAACACCAGACAGTGAAAGTGCCACATCACTTGTCATCGATTTGGTTAGCAATGAAGACACCGATGAATCGCTTCGGGCGAAGATCCACTAGATTGATGCAAATATTGACTTGGCTAAAGCCAAGATGAAAGATGTCGATGAGATTCTAGATTTTGTAGGAAACCTCACATAAGAGTCCCCCGAACGGAAACGTCAATGCCGAAACCTCCATGACGAGGTCAAGAAAATGGTTGATAACTATATCCCATTGTTCAAGACGTCGAAGCAAGAGTCTGAGTTGCCTGAAAAAGATCCCGTGCTATATGAGGAGTCAAGTGTGTTGCTCGAAGGAGTCACCACAAATGTCGACGAAGAAGCCAACTACTACGGGATGCCACAAAGGCCTTCCCGTACATCATCTCCTATGTGGTGAGTGATTGCCCTCAAAGCCGACACTTTTCTTTTCAGAGTCGCACCCAGGCCGGGTGTACAATGAATTAAAAGCTGTTAGAGCATCGTGTGTCAGCCCTGACGTCCTCCCAACTTATGCACCCATCTATGCTCACAAGAGGTGTCTCTTCTATAAGAATCTGCCCAGCCACACCATAGATGAATGTGTGGCCTTAAAAAGGAATGTCATAAGATTGATTGACAAGAAGATTATTCGTAACCTATGGGGCCCACATTCCTTCTTGGTTTACGACCCATCATGCCTGGTAAAGGAATCACCAGCGATACTAACTTTGAAGACTCGTACGCAGACCTCTTCATCACCTTACCCAGCACAGGCAAGGTCCGACCAATCAAATCTAATTGGAAACCCTCTGCCAACACTTCAAGGAGGAAGATTTGTTTGTATCACTCAAGGGCACCGGGGAACGACATCGAAGAATGCAAAGCATTCAAATTTGAACTGGCGCATCTCGTCAACACCGGTCAGATTTGGGTAGTTCTACCCCGCTGCTACTAAGAAAGTCGTTAGGATAATGCACAATCGTAAGGATGACGACCCGCCATGGCTTCTAGGAGAAGTCATCTTTTGGGTAGTTTAGGCGTCCCCCTTTATTTTCAATCAAAATGTTATCCCCTCCCTCTTTTTGTAAAAGAAACTATTTTCGACCTGATATCCCAATGAGGGATACGTAGGAAGCCTACATTGGGCCTAGTCTGGGAATTGATCTGGGTAGATTGAAATTAAGGATAATTTTTGCTAATTTCCCCTAATTTATAGAAGATTTTGATCTCGATGACGTCGTGGTGGAAAATTAGCCACAGACCTTCAAACCAAAACCCTTAAAATAAAAAATGGCGCAAAATATCCTCGGAATGGAGAAATTAATGAAGTGTTCAAATCGAGCGCAAGAGTCTATGTCTTTATGTGCAACTTGTATTATTATTTCTCAACTAATATTACTAAGGTCATTTGCCTTTGAGTTATTCTTTGCTTATAGAGGGGGTTGATTCATGTTGTATCACACTGGCATACTTCACCAGATCAAAAGTTGTAGCAACATCCCTTAACGAACAGAATCAAGAGAGAATTATTGGTACTCTGAAAGACGCACATTACAAAGATGTATTGGTCACAAAGGACAACACACCTCAAGACCTCCAAAACCCTTCACAGCACAAAGATCTAATTAACTTGCTATTTCGAAAGATCGTAGACCTCCAAGAACAGGTCACGAAGAATGAAGCAATTAACGCTGCCAAAGAGGCAACCACTAAAACAAGAAGACCTCCACTGCCTTTTCCATCAATGAGCTCGCCAATGCCCGAGCACTTACAAGCCACTAATAACCACATTGGTACCTCGTACCAAACCCCACCTCTAGCCAATACCACCAACATACCTGGGACTTTCCGCTCTACGCCTTCTTATCATACACCACATACTTATGATAATCCCAACATACACCAAAATACCGCCACTCATCCAACACCCAAAGCTGTTGGCACTCCCAAAAGCCGCTCAGCGCACCCCACAATATCTTTTCACACCCAATCACTCCCATTGGATCTTCACCTGAGCACAACCATTATGAATAAATAGAAAAGGCATGGAGGATCGAACACGACAGAAGGGACAAAGATATGGAGCAGAAGATGGTATACCTACTCGAGAAATCCAATCGAGGCTCCCGTAAGTCAATGGGCCTGAACTATGATGACCTATACATGCATCCGGATCTAGACCTGCCTGAGGGCTTCAAGGTACCAATGTTTGAACTCTTCAACAGGATAGGGAATCCCAAATCTCATCTAACAGCATATTACGACCAACTAGTCAGGATTAAGAGAAACCACACCTTGATAATGAAGTTGTTCAACCGAAGCCTCACAGGAGAAATATCAGAATGGTTCACAACTCAAGACATCCGTCGTTGGGACTCTTGGGAAGATATGGCAGGGGCCTTCATGGAAAGATTTCGCTTTAATGTGGAAACAGTGCCTGACCATTACTACTTGGAAAAGGTCAAGAAAAAATCTACTAAGAACTACCGCGAGTATGCGAGTAGATGGAAAGTCAAAGCTACCCGAGTGTAGCCACCCATGAGGGAGGAGGAACTAGTCTATGTCTTCATATGGTCAGAAGATTCGGATTTCTATGATCGAATGTTATCCATGGCCGGGAGGCCATTCTTCGAATTGGCCAAGATGGGAGAGGCGATAGAGAACAACTTTAAATCAGTAAAGATTGTTAGCATAGCTAAAAAAGCCGGCTTACTAAGCACTTCTGGGGTCATAAGAAATAAAAAGGAGGACGTGGAAAACATCTACCATACACCTAGCCCAAGAAGTCGAAAGAAAGAAGGATCACAATCTTTCTTCGACATGTATCAGTCACTACCTCCGAGCAAATATATTTTATCCCCGTATAGCCCTGTGCCAGTATACTACAGATAGCCCAACTATCAAACACCGGCTCCAGCCTACCAAGCTCCACAGCCAAATTACCAAACACCAATACCTACTTACCAAGCTCTATTACCAAATTATCAAGTTCTTGCACCTGCTTATCAAGGGCCCCAAAATCATCAGAATCATTGAAACCAGCCGCCTCCGGCTTCTTATGATTTGCCACATCCAACTTTGAGAAGAAGCCTTCATGGATGTTCACTCCACTTCTTAAAACTCGAAGAAAGTTGTTCGAAAAGGTAAATGCTGCCGGAATCATCCAAACCGTTCCGCCAAAGCCTGCTAACCTTGGAAGACGCTTCTATAGAGCTAATTAAACTTGTGCTTACCACTACGGAGGGAACATATACAGTACATAGGAGTGTCTCAATCTGAAGCACAAGATACAGGATATGATCGATAAAATAGAGATCATCTTAGAGACAATAACACTGAATGTAAACACAAATCCCTTACCCAATCATGGAACTAACCATATATACATGATTGAACCGGAAGAAGATTGGGCTACATGTAAGCCCTTGATTCAAGAGTCTGTCAAAAGCTGGAACAAATAAGCACCTCTCTTACTCTACAACAGCGGCCGTAATTTAAAGTGTTGATCCTAACACAGTTCATTGTCCAGGTACCACAAGAAATAGTCCCGGCCCCAAGAAAACAGTTTGTCATCCAAGCGGTCGTTGCTCAGGGAATGGTGAGGTCGGGAAGATGCTATACTCCCGAAGAGCTGGCGCATGGAGCATCCCATAAAAAAGGAAACCAAAGAAGGCCCATCACCGAAAGGGAGGTCGAGGAATTTTGGCATCGAATTCCAAAAGAATATTCCATTATCGAACACCTAAAGAAGATGCCAGCCCAAATATCAGTAATGGCAGTGCTCTTGAGTTCCTTACAGCATCATCAAGCCTTGATGAAAGTATTAGATGAGGCCCATGTCCCAGACAATCAATAAAACATTGGCTGATATGGTAGGCCACATCATTGGGGCCCACCATATTTCCTTCACTCTGGATAAATTACCAAAGCAAGGAAAAACCCACAACAAGGCTCTCTACATCACTGTCAAGTGTAGAGACAAAGTCATAGAACGGGTGTTGGTCGATAACGGGGCCAGTCTCAACATATGCCCTGAATCCACACGCAAGTAACTCGGTTACAACGTTGAGAAAATACGCCAGAGTTATACCAACGTGAGGGCTTTCGAGAAGTGCAACATGATCCCATTGGCAAAATAGACCTCAATATCCAGATGGGGCCCGCCAAGTTTACCACTAAGTTTAAAGTTATGGAAATCACCACCAATTATAATTTATTATTGGGCAGGCCTTGGATACACATGGCCGGAGTAATACCATCATCTCTCCACCAGTAACAAAAGTTCGTATGAGAGAATCATGAAGTGGTAATTCACGGATCATGTAACATTCATAACTATCCCAATAACTCCATACCAGTGATAAAAAAAAATCCCCAAAGACACGGATTTCCACATAGTAAAGCTTGTGGGAGCTGCCCTAAAGGGAACGATGAATAAAGCCCTATGCCACTAGTCTACAAGATGATCGCGGCAATTATACTTCAGAATGGGTTAAAACCCGGCAAAGAGTTAGGTAGAGAACTCTAGGGTACCAAGGAACCGGTGTCGATTCTAACAAATGATTATCGTTTTGGCCTTGGTACGTCCTAAACTCTGAAGAAGCCTTTGATGCTGATCAAAATAAAAGAGGTCCTCCATAGTTACGTAAACCATTTTTAGACCTATATCAGTCATTCCATGTCAGAATGCCCATGCACAACAGCGAAGACGCAGAAGAGGGTTTAAGGATGTTATTCCAAGAAGAAGAGTGTGTCGTGATACTGGAAAAATGTTTTGAAGTGTCCGCCATCTGCAATGTTGATCCGAGCAAGCAAATTTCTAACTGGACCTCTACCCCGCTCTAGGCTTCTCAGTAGAGAGAATGATATTAAATTTTCTTTCAGAAAATAGGTGAAATTAGTTGAGGTCTGAGCATTCACCATTTGCATCTTTACTTTTACATAATGTTTGGAAAACGAAAATGACTCGATGGTATCCGAGTCGGGACCACAAATTGTACTTTCTTTATAAGATTAATAAAAGCCTCAGTTTATGCAAAATACAATCTTTTTTTATTGACATATTTTTATACACTAACCATGCTTTGCTTTGTTTTTCATTATTAATAATATAACAACTCATAATATCATGACATGTCGTGAGACTAGTGAGTCGTGTGATACAAAATAAAAGAAATATGAGAAGTATGATGAAGAATTTGAGTTGCCAGAGGATCTCGTCGATGAGGAAGATCAGTATGAAAATAGGCAAAAGTCTAATTTGGACAAAATCGAAGCGATTAACCTCGGGGACAAGGAAACAGTTAAGGAAACCAGGATAAGTGCGCATTTGTATGCACCTCAGAAATAAGAGATAGTAAATCTGCTACGGGAATACGTCAACGTATTAACATGGTCATATGCAGAGATGCCCAGGTTAAGTGCAGACATAGTAACCCACATGCTACCCATCAATGGCGGTTTTGCCCTGGTCGAATGAGAAAGTGATGGTAATTGAAGAAGACACAGTCAAAACCTATTTAGGATAGAGAATGTTCTTCGACGGTGCAGTCAACTACAAGGGTTTAGGAGTTAGAGCAGTTTTGGTCTCAAAAATGGGTCAGCATTACCCAATGGCAGTAAAGCTCAACTTTTGATATACGAACAATATGGTAGAGTATGAAGCCTGCATTCTGGGTCTTTGCATGGCCATGAATATGGACATTCAAGAATTGTTGGTAATAGGAGACTCAGATTTGCTAATTTACCAGGATCAATGAGAATGGGCCACTAAGAACTAGAAAATCCTGCCATATGTAAACCTTGCACAAATGTTGTGCAAAAAGTTTAGAAAGATCGAGTTTTGTCACACGCTGAGGGCTTAGAACGAATTCACCGATCCTCTTGCAACTATAGCATCCATGATATAGTATCCTGAAAGCAGTCACATTGAACTGTTGAAGATCGGCATCAGAGAATAACACGCTTATTGTTCCCACGTGAAAGCGGAATCGAATGGTAAATTGTGGTACACCGACATAAGTGCATATTTGGAAAATGGAGCATATCCCGAGAATATCACAGTCAATCAAAAGAAGACCATCAGAAGAATGTCCAATTGTTTTTTTCTGAACAATAGATATTCTACAAGAGGACGCCTGATCTAGGACTACTTAGACGTGTTGATACCGTAGAGGCCACAAAATTATTAGAAGAAGTACGCGTCGGGACTTGTGGCCCTTAACTGAACATGTTCGTCTTAGCCAAGAATATCTTAAGTGCAGGCTACTATTAGATGACTATGGAAATCAACTATAGTAGATTTTTACAAAGATGCCATCAATGCCAGACCTACAGAGATCTAATCAAAGTCCTACCAAGTGAGCTTAATGTCATGAGCTCACCTTGGCCATTTGTAGCTTGGGGCATAGATGTCATCGGGACCATAGAGCCAACAATATCCAACGAATATCGATTCATTTTGATTGCCATACACTATTTTATTAAATGGGTTGTGGCTACTTCTCACAAGTCAGTAACAAAGAAAGTGGTAGCAGACTTTATGCGAAACAACATTATATGCCGATTCTGTATCCCGTAGTCAATCATAACTAACAATGGAGAAAATATGAACAACCATCTGATGAATGACATTTGCAAACAATTCCGCATAACCTATTGGAATTCTACTGCCTACCGGCCACAGATGAATGAAGTTGTAGAGGCAGCCAACAAGAATATCAAGAGGATACTCAGGAAAATGACTGACAACTACAAATGTTGGCATGAACAACTGCGCTACGTATTGTTTGGATACTGAATAACTGCTCGAACCTCAACCGGAGCAACTCTATACTTACTTATATACAGTACTAAAGCAGTGATACAAGCTGAGGTAGACATACCGTCACTCAGAATTATACAAAAAGTAGAGCTGGACAATGCAGAGTGAGTCCAGAAAAGATATGAGCAATTGACTCTGTTTGATGAAAAAAAGATGGTTGATTTATGTCACGATCAGCTATACCAACAGAGAATGGCATGCATCTTCAACAAATGGGTCAGAGCCTGAATCTTTCAAATATGATAATTGGTACGCAAATGCGGGATGGATTGTATCTGTTAGGATTTGATGTTCTCCTATAAATTGAGGGAATTCTGCTATATTTTAACGATCCAAAACTTTGATCAATTTTACTTAAGTTGGAATTCAGCCATTTGGCGGAACTCAGAGTTAGAGTAATTGGTCTTTCAGTTATTAAAACCTCCATTTTTCCGTATGTTTGTGAGTTCACGACGTTACTGGAGTGAAGATTCAAGCTCTCACTCGACCTTTCGGCTACCTCCACACAAGGTAAACACTTTTCCTTTTAATTTCTTGTGTTAAGTTACATTATGTAATATGTATGATATTTTTTGTGTGCTTATTAAACTAGATTAGGCGATGTTTGAGCTTATTAGGTTAACTGCTAAACCTATATAGTTGATTCATGTGATTGTTTGTGCATTACTTAATCAGTGTTAAGCATGTCTTGATTTAAATTAGTTGTTTGAGCCTATTAGGTTAATATTTAGCATGTTTCAAGTTAGATTATATGTTGTTTGTGTTCATAAAACCATGGATTAGTAGGTATATTTAGTTAAGATCACTGTTAGTGTTCATTATTAAGGCTGATTGAGCTTCTTAGATTAGTTGTTAATCATGTTTAGTTAGATAAGGTGCTATTTGTTTCTATTTAATCAATTATTAGCATGTCTAGCATTATCATTATGACTATCAATCATGTTTAGTAAAGATAAGTAGTTGTTTGGTATGTTAGGATAATCCCAGGCATGTTTTAAAAGAAGTTTAGTTGTTGTTTGTTATATATTAGAGCATATGTTAGCATGATTAGTTAAGATAAATTCTTAATATGCTAATTTAAAGCTAATTTTGTCCACATACCAGTCACTTAATTGACCTAATGCCCGATTTAAGATTTGCTTATCATGTGAGATCTGTTCGTTTAGTCTTTGGTTGGTTAGCATGCCAGTTCCAAGTTGTTTTTAACTAAGTTGAGGTTGTTTAAGTTATGTAAGGTCTAGAATATATTAGCTTAAGTTAGTATAAGTTCATCAACTATCCGAAATGTTTAATACGTAGAAGATAATATTGTTTGGCTAACATAATTACTTGATAGGGCTAGTTATATGAAATTACAAGTTGTTTGATACTCCTCTTTAGGTAATACTAGTGAAAATGAACTCAACATGTTAGGTCACACTGTCATAAGAACTGTTAACATGTTAGTTCACAACGTCGTACAAAAACCTAAAATATGAAGACAAACCTAAATGATATTGTTGTTTATGTCATGTTATATGTATCAGATGTCTAGTATGTTGGTTTGAACTTCTAGAATGTGTATTTTTATTTGAGTTAATACAAATGATCTATGTGATAGCCTAGAGGTTTTCTTAGAAAGTAGTTTGCTTATCCTAACACCTCTTTATGAAACCATACCATAAGATATATGGAATGTATACCCCGTATAGAGATCCCACATATCAAGGGTATACTAGCATGAACCATTGTATATCATTCACATTTGCCTTGCTGAAAGTATATGTTGGGCCTGGTCCATCCTTATCATTTTGTTTACCTCTGTGCACTCTTATAATAAATTGGGCCTAGCCCATTGTTTGCCTCCTCTTCTTTTCCTTACGCATTGTTTCTGGTGTGGGCCAGTTAATTTATTTTGAATTAAATCCCCTTTGTTGTGGGTTGTTTGTTTGTTTACTTCATAAATTAATTGAATGATAAGCCTAGATATTTTCTAACTTGGGCCTTTGTTTTTTCCTTTCTTGTCTCTGTTGCATTGCCACGAGATGGGCCCTTACTGGGCCCATCACTTCATTCAAATGAGTCCGCTACATTACACACTTAGTCGATTGGGCTGAGGCCCAATCACACTTGTTTTGATCGAATAAGCGAGAAAGAGAAGCTAATATTTTCAATAAGGCCCAGCTATGGGTGAAAATAGCTAACTGGTGGGCTTCGGTAGGCCTACCAGCCTAAATTTTCTCTTATTTTCATTTCATATATATATATATATATATATATATATATATTGTAGTTGTTGTATAAACATACTTTAAATATTGGAACTTTTACCTATGGTTTGAATCTAGGATAGGCAAACGATGCATAGATCATTTTAGTTTAGATCACCAATAAATGAATTCCAAAACTCTGTTTTAAAACTGGAAAATCTGAAATGAAGGACTCTTTTTTTTTTTTGCTAAATAAAAAGAGTTGTTTGGATATTAAAAGCTGGAAATGAGAAGTGAATATTCATCGAAGTGCAAAACTGATTTTGACTTTTTAAAAACATAACTTGGGCTTTGAGTTAAAAAACTGAAATGGGTTGATATTTGAAGGACCCGGATAAGGGCCCGAGTGACTTGAAATTGAAATTTTCATTAAATTAGAACACGGGCTGAGCCCAATTAGTTAATTGATTTTGACATTAAAACTGTCTTGGACTTGAGTTTTTTCTAAGTGTTTTGGAATGTGGAATTTGGTTTGACCTTAGGGATATGGCATGCAAACGAAATAAAAACCGTTTTTGTATTTCTTCTCTTTCTAAACCAAACTTGTAATTTTAAATGACACTATACCATTTTTTAAACTTGGAAAAGATTGTAAAAAGATGCAAGTGTGAAAATAGTCAATGTAGTTTGACTAAATGTGGAGTTCTACTCAATTCACATTTGAGTGTTCTTAGTCTGAAAATAGAATTGACTATACTACCCCGTGCATACTATTTTTGGCAGAAGTTTAACTCTTTGTTTAAAACAAAACCTTGAGTTCGAATAAATGAAAATAAACACTAAGGCAATTTAAATTATTTTGAAGCATGCTATAAAGCCCGTAGGTCAACCGTATTCTACAGATCCTTAATACCGAGGTGCTAATACCTTCCTCGAGGGATCACCAGAATCTTTACCTTGACTCTGGTTTAGATAAGATTTTTCAATGAATTTGAATAAACCCTTTCACACTAGTTTTCATAAATTACCTATAAATTAGGTGACGACTCTAAAAATAATCATCCAAACTTAGATCACCATCCAAATTCTTAGTAGCACTTTATGCACTCACCCGCGTAAAAAGTAAACTGTAACAAAAGAAGTAAACAAACTATTGAAGCATGTCTTGGTTTAGGAAATTAGGTGCCCTAACTGAATGATCATTACTTTTATGGTGTTAAAAATGAATTGAAAGCGGAGGATGTGCATAGATTTTACGGATCTAAACAAGGTATGTCCTAAAGAGTTGTTTCCTCTGACACACATCGACTAGATTATTGATGCTACTACTGGGTACGAAATATTAAGCTTGTTATGTCACGACCCAAACCAGAGGGTCATGATGGGCACCCAGACCTTACTTGCCGAGTACCACTAATCATATATCTAACATATAACTATAATTTCGCATGGCCCATGAGGCCGCCACGAGATACCCTGCTAACATATGGAAATAGTAAACTGGAAAATCGCTATGCAAAATCCTGCAACCAGAAGGACCCAACCCCCATACATGTACATACCAAGGCCGACAGGGCCATACACAATTACTATACACAGGACAATTGTCTACAAGCTTTTAAAGAGTATGTGACATCATAAGGTCGGGAAACGGCCCCGCCATACCCTTATGCATATCAAATATATCGTACCACGACTAGACTGCAACTCTGGAACAAATAGAGTGCTCTAATGTCAGCTGAACCAACAACCTACCAGGGCAAACCGTCACCCTCTTTACCTGAGCCTGCGGGCATGAAACGCAGCGTCCCCCGATAAAAGGGACGTCAGTACGACTAATGTACCGAGTATGTCAGGCATGAAGAATAGCATAACAGAGACATAAAAGTAATCTGAGACAAGAAACAACCAACCAGTAGTGAATGCCTCTGAGGGTCATAATATGCCTAAGTATCATGTCTGTGCAGAATGCCTCTGAGGGCCATAAAATGTCTAAGTACCATGTCTGTGATGAATGCCTCTGAGGGCCATAATATGCCTAAATGACATGCACAATGCGATCATACATATACATCTGCGTATATAACGCCATCAAGCCTCTGTGGGCACCCCATCATATCATATCGGCCTATGTGGGCGGATACTCATTATCGTGTATATCTGTACCAGCTGCAGGTGGTGTGCGTATATAATGTCTTCCCTTTCCCTATATCACATACATATAGTACAATAGATAACTCATTTGAGGTCAAGGTATGTACATGAATATAATGCATGAATGATATGACAATAAGACACTAGAAGTTTGCCGGAGTGACGTAATATCGCTTCACCTTCGATTAACATGAATAATACTAACATCTTTTCCATATACCTCAATAAGGATTTATGAACATATTTAGACATGCTTGAAAATAGAAATGAATAACATGAACATCCTTAACTACTAAGAGTAGAATCATTTGCGGAAAAATATTACGTTTACATTTCGTACTTAGAACATGCCAAAAGAAGAAATAATTTGCCTTAACATACCTTTAATGTTGATCCATTACTAACGATGTCGAAATCAGCCCTCTTTACACCTTAATCTTAAACAAGATTGAACCAGTCCACTCTTCCCTGAGCTTTTTAAGAACCAAGCAACTACGATAATTACGAGAAATAGAGCGATAAAAACTTTGAAGAATTTCAAAAGATGAGAACCCGAACTTTCTACAACGTTTTGCTCTTCAAAAGAAACCCCAAAATTAAAGTACAAACTCCTAATGAGAAAAAAGAATAATTTCCATGAAATGTAGGTTTGCTGAACGTTTCTCTTTGTTCTAAAAAAACTTCCCAAAATGTGCTTCTCACACAAGGAGTAGTTTCTTCAACATTAGATCCTTCATATATAATTTTTCCAAAGTGATATGTAATCCAACATGAGCAATATAGGTGCTGGTACATTTTTACCCCTTCAATTCATTTGTCTTAATACATGTAGTTGAGCAATTAATGCTAAACTCTGACTTGGCCACATCTCAAGGTGAGAGTACTAATCTTGTGCCACATATGCCTAATTACAGCATGTATACATCTTAATATATTAGCTTACAATAGGTGTCAATTGTCATCCATTATACGTATACACATGGCAGCCCATTTAAATCACAAATGTGATCCTTATCAACATATACCAACAATTGTGATCCTGATTTCATATTAAATAATTCAACACCCCTCGTATATTCGTTATCATGGTCGTGTGATATAGCATTAGTCCATAACCTCTTTTGGGATACACAAAATATTATTATTAATCTCCGTCGTCACACTTGTTAAATTTTAAATTATTTCGGGACTGCATCCTTTTATATACTAAGCTCTTCATTTGCGTACGTGAATATGACATAAATCCTCCAAGACTCGGGTCTACTTACCTACGCCTAACTATTCAAACCACTTCCCGGGAGTATGAGATATTACATGTTAGATGCATAGTCTGGGTACAACCAAATCTTCATGGACCCAGAAGATCAAGAGAAACATCATACATTGAGGTACATACTATTATAAATTAATGTCATTTGGCCTCAAGAATGTAGGGACGACATACCAATGATTGGTCACAAGATGTTCAAGGACCAAATCAGAAAGATGATGGAGGTATACATCGACGACAGGTTGGTTAAATTCATTTGCGTAGAAAATCATCTGATCGTCTGAAAAAAACTTTTTCCATTCTTAGACAATATAATATAAAGCTAAACTCGTAGAAATACACATTTGGTATGTTGTTCGATGAGTTTTTAGGATTCCTAGTCTTGAAAAGGGGCACCGAAATTAAGCCAAATCCATTAAATGCAATATAATCAATTCTTGACATATTAACAAGCAAGAAGGATGTATAAAAGCTGACAAGATGGATAACAACCCTAAACAGGTTCATATCACTGTCTTTGGAAAGATGCCATAAGTTCTTTTTGATACTCAAGAAGCAACAAGGCTTTGAGTGGACAACAAATCCTAAGAGACTTAAAAACTTACCTACCCAACCCTCTGTTACTCTCTAAGACATAAGATGACAAGCGATTGTTGATATACCTGACGATCAGAGGGTGTCTGTAATTGCAAACCCAGTTAGAGAAGATAAAGGTATGCAATATCTCATTTATTACGTAAGCAAAGCTCTACTAGACTCTGAAACTAGATATCCAAATTTAGAAAAACTAGCCTTAGCACTAGTAATGGCTTCCCAAAAGTTGAGACCTTAATTTTAATTTTGTCATAATTACCTTCTAGTTATAAAAGGATCTTGCATAAGCCAAATCTCTCGGTAACCCATTTAATTCACAAGTCTTAGCAAGCTTCGTAACCCATTTTAGTACAAGTATACTCCTAGAAGTCGAGAAGGAGACATATCTCAGGAGTTTGGACCCTGTTCACGGATGGATCACCCAACATCAAAGGGATTGATTCTAAACAAACCATCTGGGGAAAAGATTTAGCAATCCATTAAGTATCATTTCTCTACTAACAATGAGACACAGTATGAAGTTGTGATTGTAAGACTTGAACTAGCCTTCAAACTCAAAGCTAATCAAGTTAAAATGTGTTGGAAATTAGCCTTTGGCGGGGAGATGCGTCCACCCATCTTTGATGAATTAAAGACTAGTGTTCCGTATGTTGGAGACCTTGTCTCTTTACACATGCATGATCTACGAAGTGAGTAGATGACCGTAGGGCCAAGAATCGTCTAATTTCGTTGAGAAATGAAAGAGATATTGGTCCACGAAGTAAGGTGTTTGAGACATGGAAATGTGGTGTGGGACAAATCTACCACATCGGTGGGAATATGAAGAATTGCTCTCTATATAAGTCTCTAATTGGTAAAGGGTTTGGGACCCCAAGGGGTATCCCATGTGTTTAAAGGAGGAAAGACCTAGATGTGCTTGGGTTCAAGGCTAAGCTCACACGCGCGCCGCCGCCGCCCGCGCGTCCTGTCCGGTTCCGAGTTCCGGGTTCACGGGTTCACGGGTTCACGGGTTCACGGGCTGTGGGCTGTGGGCCTTTCTGATATTATCTTTTTGGACCAGAGAACTCTGCCAGATGTACAGTTTGATCCCTGAAGTTTCATATGTACTGTTTGGATCAGAATTCTTTCATATGTACAGTTTGGTCCCTGAAGTTTCAATATTTACAGTTTGATCCCCAGAGTTTCTGGGAAGGTGACGGAAAGGTTGGACTGCATTTTGGAGCATTAAACAACCATTACTTGGCTAATTAACTCTCCATTAACAGCCCATTACTTGGGCAATTGAGCAGCCTCCTTCAAGACCTTATATCAGCCTCACTAATGGCATTTAACATGCCATTTACAGCCCTCCTAATGGCCATTAACAGCCATGTTTGGGCAGTTGATCAGCCCCTCCTCCATGCTATATATTGAGCCTCTTTTGGCTCAATTCGTTGTAAAACAGGCAGACAACAAAGCAGAAAACAGATGAGAGAAACGACCAGAAAATAGCCTAAAAATCATGAAAACAAATGAGCAAAACTGCTCAAACAAAGGGCTGAAAATCACCAAAAACGGGACCAAACCCTCACGTATACACTAGATATACACTACAGAGACACACTATATACACAGAGACAAAAGAGAAGAGTAGAGAGAAACTCTTCCTTCCTATTCCATATCTTCAGCTAGTCGAGTCATATTTGTTTTCTTCGACAGGCTCAACCTATTGGCTTTGTAGTGTTGAGATTAAAGTGTTGTTTTATCTTGGGAGACTATTGCCCGCTAACGTAAAAGCATATATACGGGGCAATCTTGTCTTAAGGATAGAGGGCTATCCTCGACTCAACACACAACGTTGTAACCATCCAGATTTAGTTGTTTCTTGATTTCAGGTTATCAAGATTCAAGACACAACAAACTTTCGGCAGTTCTCAACATTGGCTTTGCAAGGTGATCAAGATTCAAGACACAACACACATGCGGTAGTTTTGAAGATTGACCATTTATTTATCCTTTCGAACATTTGTAATAGTTATTACTTCCCGTACTGCTCTATAAAGTACCATAGAAATCCCAACAACTTAAGACAAGATTGTATTGTAATACTATTAGTGTTCGAAAGATGTCGGTCAAAAGTTGTGTGACCAAATCTGGATATGGTAATGGTTTTCTGGTAGAAGAGAGTGATGATGATGAACATATTCATGGTGTCACCGCTACCAAGACTGGTGGGAACAAGCGCTCTCGAGAGCCTGAGGATGTCAACTGGGACAAGAGGAGAAGACTGAAGATGTACTTCTATCTTGCAGCAGAAGGCCTGTATCTATCCCAGACAAAAGATCCGAATAATGGTAAGAAGAAAATGGACACTCAGTCTGATGAAGTGACTGAAGTGAGCCAGAATCCGAAATTGGGATAAGTAATTTTTCGTACTTGTCAAGAATAAAGATTAAATGATGTCTGATTAAAAATGGATTAAAGTAAGGAGGAATATGAAAATAATTTATATTCCTTACGCTTTAAAAATCAGAAGTTTAATCTCATCTTCTTTTCCGTTTAAAGATTGGATTGTAAAGCGGCTTAAAAAGATCCGTTCTTTTAAGAGTAATTATTAAAAGTGTGTAAAGTATGTTCGCACATACGAGGGAGTAAGATCCACCGATCGTAAAAACTGCATTACTCTTAAGTAAGCGCCAAGAATTATCTGGGCACCAATCATAACGGAAGAAGTCTAAAAGTTAAAGACGTTGAGCCTGTCATACTATTTGGCAGAAGATCCTTCATAGGATGATATTGGACACTCAGTCATATAAAGCCTCCGGGCGACTGGAGTGGGCCAAAATTCCTTTGATATGATGATATTGGACACTCAGTCATATAAAGCCTCCGGGCGACTGGAGTGGGGCCAGAATTCATTTCATAGGAAAAGTAATGGACACCTATTAGGGTGGGTCAGAGTTTTCAGGTCTGAAATGATCTGAAGGCCTAAAGAAAGGCAGAAAAGAAGTTGGACACTCAGTCTGCAAAGCAACTGCAGTGGGCCAGAGTATCCAGATCACATATGATCCGGTTACGCCCTAACCACGGGCAAAAGGTTGTTCATGTGAAGCAACGCCACCTCTAAAGTAGAAGGGGTTGAAGAGGTTGTCCTCAATAGGACTTCAGGGAATGTGATCACTCTAAGCTGAGGTGATACATGTTCCTAACTTGGTTTAAGGGACGCTGTTGGTCAAGCTGGTTTGAGACTAGTCCAACAGGTCTGTAATAACTAAGAATGGTACAGTACGTCTGTCGCCAAATGAATGATATATTTGTAATCCGTGCATCTATGCCATCATAGATTAAGACACGTTAAATAACAAGTCATTCAAAAGCTAACGATGTTGAGATTGTTGCCTTCTGTCGACATAAACCCTCAAAATGAATGTGAGGTAGACGAATAGGCAAAATCACCTTTCCAAATTCCGTCAAAGGGAATAGCGAAAGAAGCATCGCTCCTCTAGAACTTAGTCACACCTACTTGGGTGATTTAAAGTTTATACAAAATAGAGGGGGGGGGAGAAAAGTACGTTGTGACCTTCATTGATGATGGTACAACGTATGGAATCCTTTGTTTGTTAAAAAGCAAAGATGAAGTTGTTGAAGCGGATAAACGCTACAAAGCAGAAGTTGAAACTCAACTAAGCCTACGGATTGAGAAATGCGTAGTGATAGAGGGGGAGAATGTGAAGCATCGTTCATTAAACGACTGTTCATTTCTCACCTCAGTCCAACGGTGTTAGCCAAGCGCAAAGTCGTACGCCCAAATTATGAGGGGTGGCTTGGTAAAAGTTGGAACACTGAAACAGGTCCAATTGTACCTAAGACTGTAGATTGCATATCCACTGGATCTGCAAATAACAAGAGTCTTTGATCGCCTCTTGGCGTAAAGAATCTTGAATTCTTTGAAGATAGCTTTCCTTGAAAAAGGAAAAAGGAGTAATTGCTCAAGGTTAACAAGAACCCGCGAGGCCTGGTATCGAGAACTAGACGTTCCGTATCTACAGGACTCGAAAGTTGCTGGCTATCCGGAACTTAATATTCCAGATCTGCAGAACTCAGGGATTCTAGATGTTGAACCGAGACGGAGCAAAGAAGGGGACAAAGACGTGTTCCAGTCCTTCTAGCTTGTATGGTTAAGAATGAACCATGGACAATTAACAAATAAATGTCATCTCCAAAAGCACTGCTTTGGAAAGAAGCTACAAAGAGAGAAATAAACTCTATCATATAGAACCATACTTGCGTAATGGTTTATCTTCCTCCTGAAAAGAACATTTGGGTTGTAAGATGTGCTCCCTCAGAGTAGCTTCACATCCAGGGCCATTGCGATCTTGCGTGGCATGAATGTTGAATTAGCCTTCCCAACCGGAGAGTTGGAAGAAGAGGATCGTAAGTGGTTTCTTTGAACTGTTGGGCTTCTTCCTGAACTTTCATTTTGGTCCCTGAAATGTTTACATTTTGGTCCTGAAAGTTTCAGATAAAACAAAAATAATGAATCTGACCACAGAAACATTGACTCTGAAATTAGAAAGCCAATAGTTGGAGAATCAACAGTCTGAAAGTAAAAGTCATATTGAAACAAAGTCTCGATATGAAAGATATGGGTATCACAGATGACATCTTAGGAATTGGATTTCTAAGACATCTAACGGACTGGTCGATAGTTGACAGTCTCGTTGAAGCCACCAATGGATATGAATCATAGAACTGATTGGAATCATGGTGCACCCATAGACAAGGAGCGATATGCTCAGGTCATGTGTAGTTTAATGTATTATACACATTACAACCGACCTGGTATCGGCCTACAAAGCAGATCAGTTAAACTAAGGTTCACTGATAATTTTAATACATGATCGATAGAAGGCGTTAAATCTGATATGACGATATCTGAGTTAATGCTTATCTACAGATTATAGTATTCTGGATGTCCAGTGGTTCTGGGAGAACACAATGATGCAAACTGGACATCAGATCTGAAGAACACCAAAGCCACAAGTAAATGTGTATGGTGGGTCTTGGAAAATCCTCTAAGCAAACTTGCATCGGCCGATTCATGATGGAATCGGAGTTTATCGCTTTATACAAAGCATGAAAGAAGTTGAGTAACTTCATGGCTCCTTACAGGGCGTCCTTATTGGGAGAAACTCGTGCCTTCAGCAGATTATACATCGTGGCTAGCCTGGTCGGCTTCAGAACGACACGGATGACGGCGCCTGGACATATCTTTCAAGATCTGTTTGAGACATAAGATCAGATGACGATTGATCATCACGGGTGTCACATCCTTGTTTACTAACTAAGGGACTACCCTGAGATCAAATGTTCTGTCGATCTAGGGAATTGGCTTAAAACCCAAACAATACGAACCTTTATGTGGAAACCCAACCATACTGATTGGAGATCCCAAGAATTTGGTTCAATGGGAAAACTAAGCGGCAAAAGGTTCAGTTGAGCGCTTCGGTGGAAGCAAGAGCACCTCGGATGATGATTTCTGTAGAGAAACATGAATCCAAAGTTGTTCCCGCGATAGACATTAAAGTGCTACCTGCATGGTGGGTAAAGGTTAAGCTTCCAAACCTTTAAAAGATCCTCAAACGGTTGAGGTTAAGGTTGGGGAAACTTTTAATGATTCCTAACACTTGAGAAGTGGAGTATAGCAGAATACCTTGTAGGAGATGACCTATTTAAGTGCGAGGATGGCCACCTCAAATGAACGCACTTAAGAATCCAAGTGTGTCCATGGCCACAACGGACAGAAACGTAAGAAGGAAAATGAATAAGAAGAGTTATTGTGTTGATATCATTGTCTTGGCTTACACTAAACACTGACGGTTCAAGACATCACGTTCACCGCGCAGTAAGTAAGTCCGATGGTATTCAACTAGGGAAGGTTCAAAGCGTAAGCTACCTCTCCTGATGCAATATCTTTTCACGAAAGATTGCGAAATGTAGGCACCTTGTGTGTGCGCCACAATCTCTCTTTCATAGAGGGGATTGTTGGAAATTAGCCTTTGGCGGGAGATGCGTCCACCCATCTTTGATGAATTAAACACTAGTGTTCCGTATGTTGGAGACCTTGTCTCTTTACACATGCATGATCTACTTAAGTGAGTAGATGACCGTAGGGCCAAGAATCGCCTAATTTCATTGAGAAATGAAAGAGATATTGGTCCACAGTAAGGTGTTTGAGACATGGAGATGTGGCGTGGGTCAAATCTACCACATCGGTGGGGATAGGAAGAATTTGTCTCTATATAACTCTCTAATTGGTTTAGGGTTTGGGACCCCAAGGTATCTCATGTGTTTAAAGGAGGGAAGACCTAGATGTGCTTGGGTTCAAGGCTAAGCCCACACGCCTTGCGCCCTTGGCCCCGTCCGTCCGGTTCGGTTCAGATTCCGAAGTTAGGGTTCACGGGTTCACGGGTTCACGAGGTTCCGCAGGTTCACGAGGTTGTGGGTAGGCGTGTGTGGGCCTTTCTGATATTATCTTTTTGGACCAGAGAACTCTGCCAGATGTACAGTTTGATCCCTGAAATTTTATATGTACAGTTTGGATCAAAATTCTTTCATATGTACAGTTTGGTCCCTGAAGTTTCAATATTTACAGTTTGATCCCCAGAGTTTCTGGGAAGGTGACGGAAAGGTTGGACTGCATTTTGGAGCATTAAACAGCTATTACTTGGCTAATTAACTCTCCATTAACAGCCCATTACTTGGGCAATTGAGCAGCCTCCTTCAAGACCTTATATCAGCCTCACTAATGGCATTTAACATGCCATTTACAACCCTCCTAATGGTCATTAACAGCCATGTTTGGGCAGTTGATCAGCCCCTCCTCCATGCTATATATTGAGCCTCTATTGGCTCAATTCGTTGGCAGAAAACAGGCAGCACAACAGGCAGAAAAACAGACGAGAAAACGACCAGAAAACAGCCTGAAAAATCATGAAAACAGTGAGCAAAAACTGCTCGAAACACTGGCTGAAAATCAGTCAAAAACAGTGACCAAACCCTCACGTATACACTAGATATACACTACAGAGACACACTATATACACAGAGACAAAAGAGAAGAGTAGAGAGAAACTCTTCCTTCCTATTCCATATCTTCAGCTAGTCGAGTCATATTTGTTTTCTTCGACAGGCTCAACCTATTGGCTTTGTAGTGTTGAGATTAAAGTGTTGTTTTATCTTGGGAGACTATTGCCCGCTAACGTAAAAACATATATACGGGGCAATCTTGTCTTAAGGATAGAGGGCTATCCTCGACTCAACACACAACGTTGTAACCATCCAAATTTAGTTGTTTCTTGATTTCAGGTTATCAAGATTCAAGACACAACAAACTTTCGGCAGTTCTCAACATTGGCTTTGCAAGGTGATCAAGATTCAAGACACAACACACATGCGGCAGTTTTGAAGATTGACCATTTATTTATCCTTTCGAACATTTGTAATAGTTATTACTTCCCGTACTGCTCTATAAAGTACCATAGAAATCCCAACAAAATGTGCTTCCCAACTTGTGGTCTACCAGATATTTGGATTATATGAGGCACGAGAAGTTCGAATGTAGCAGTACCGGGATAGGATCACAACCCATTTATCCCAGTTTCGAGAGCGGAAAGCTATGCAAATACACCGAGAAGAAAATGCTGAAAAATCTTGCATTAGCAGCGAATATTATCAAAACTAGATGACAATCAATAGTTCACCTATTCCTTTCGTCCATCAATCAACATGAGGTTTACAGGAAATCAATTATTCACGCAATTTGAGAGATAGAGAATAAATCCTAAGCTTTCAAGTACAAAGACTAATCCTGAAAGTGAACTAGGCTAAAAACTCTGATTGATCTGTCATTGTTTTTATACTCAAGTCCAATCCTAGTTCAATTGTATTATGATTCTTCTTTGTTAGAAACTCTTTTAGGTTGTTTGTTTGTTGAGAAGAAAGATAATGTTGTTTTTTTCAAGTCAAAGTGACTTACAGCAATCTGGTGGCTATTAATGTCAAGGCTTAGAGTTAAGTCTTAGATTTCAAGGATCTATAACTTAAATTTTTGGCTCACTTTGTTAGTGAAGTTTGGAGTTAAATCCTACTAGAATATGTCGTTAGCTGGGCGTTTTTCCATGTTTTCTGTGTTCTTACTATTCCGCACTTTACTATTTTTGGTTGTCAAACTAAATACTCATAAGAACTAGGTTCTATAAGCGTGTTACACAAATTTTAACAGGAGACAAGCTGTATTGATTCTAGACTTTTATTGTGTATGATATGTACCCGTTTTAGATTTATTCATGTCTTATGGTGAGTTGCATGCTTATTCGTTCGCCTAATGAGTGTACTCTGTGTAAATATTGACCCTGATACCAGCAAACCCATGAGAGAGCATAAGAATTGCTTTGAGACTTCGGTTGTGAGTTGCTCAGACTGTTTCACAGCACCTTCGAGTCCTCCTCCTATTTTCCATTACTGCTCTTCATACAATATTTCTGTATTGAGATAGTTATATATTTTACTTTGTTAGACGCTAATGACTCATTACACACCAATTTTTAGGATTATATCAGATATTTACACATTGTATTGATTTTGGACTTAAATTGTGTATGAGATTTACCTATTTATAGGTTTATTCATGCTCTGTGGATTTTATATTGTGAGTTGCCTTTATTTGGGTTCATCTAACTGGTTTGAATAATGGGTCTGTTTGGAAAGTCACTCGATAATTGGAATTGGGGTAAGTAATAGGATAAAAGGGGCAGGGTAGCCCGGTGTATTAAGTTCCCGCTATGTGCGGAGTCCGGAGAAAGGCCGGACCACAAGGGTCTATTGTACGCAGTTTTACCTTGTATAAATGTGATTAGAAAACCTAGTAATTACACTAATTACGACAACCTATTTGTTTGTCATAATATAATTACAGTGTAATAATAAGCGCATCGTTTGGTTGCACAAGTGTAATTATACAATTAGATTAAAATTTCGAAATGAAAGTTAATATTTGACAAATATGTGCCTTTATAAATGATATTAATTAGGTATTTAAGATAGATATTCTTTCATGAGAAATTTTTAATTAATAATCAAATATTTGTAACTAAATTGTAATAATCTATCAATTCTAACTGAAAAATGAACGATGTTCAATGTGAAATAACAAGTCAATACTATTAAAGCAAATAAACTGAAATAAAAATAATAACATAAATTCAAAATCCAAAAAAAAAGAAGTTAACATAATATTCTTATGTGAAATTCCAACATAATATAAAATAAGTTTCAACATAACTTAAATAAATAGAATTCACAAGAAAAACATAAGTCTATAACTTTATTTAACAATGAAATTCTACCTTACTAACATCATTCATTAGATGACAAGTTTGTTAATAACTCATTTTTTCTAATATTAGGAAGTATAGTTTAGAAAATTAGAAGAGAAAATACATAAAATTTACCCTTAACTTGTCCCCAAATCTCAATTTAGCAATTTAACTTTATGGGCGTTAATATACCTCCTAAACAACTTTCAAGTGAATTAAAACCCACTTTAATATCTGACGTGACAAATAAAAAAAATCTCAACTTATAAACAACAAAAAATTAAGGGGAAATTTCATAAATGTACAATTGACTGATTTACATTGCAAAAATATAGCTCAAAACTTACATTGAAAAAATATGGCCCAAAAATAGTTTTATATAATAGTATATACTTATATACAAAAAGACATGTACATTATGTATACGAGTGTATAAAAATGTATCGAGGTGTATATACACCCATATACATTATTATACAATATTATATACTATTATACAAAAAATAACTTCAACACCACCAACTCCCATATACACCACCAATCCAAAATCTTTAGCTCCATATACACCCATATACACCTGCGACCAGTTAACACCGGAGCAAAAGTGCTTGCTGAAACTGACGAGGATGATGACGACGACATTAGGGTTTTTAATTGACAACGGAACAACAACAGCTATCATACCAGCCATTACCGAAGATCACACTGGAGCTCCGACTCACTATTACCAGATTTGAGAGAAGAGCAAGAGAGCACCGGATCTGAAAGAGAGAAAGAGCGAGAGCGCAGTCAATCACCGAACCGAGCCGCAATGACGAAATGATGGTGGTGGTGAGAGAGAGTGAGAGACCGCGACAAAGAGAGGAAGACGAGAGAGAAGGGAGAGAGATAGCGCGAAGAGAGTGAGAGAAAGAAAATTTTGAATCATTTTTTGTAATATTTAAAAACGTAAGTTAATTTGGATAGATCTAAATTTCATACAACGTAATTATCTTAAAAATTAAAGAGGAAACACAAGTGGGCCACACTTCTTCTTCTTTGTTCCATCTAAGGCTGGCCAGTGGGCCGGGACGGCCCGACCCCGATCCGATCCCGTCCTGAGCCCGCCCCGACCCCGACTCGATCCCGTCCCGAGCCCGCCCCGACCCCGATTAGTAAAAAAAAAAAATCGGTAGCGGGACTCGAACCGGGACAGGACAATGTCTCATCCCGACCCGCCCCAGGCCCGCCAGACCCGAGCCCACCGCTAGTCCCCCCTTTGCAAATATAACCGTTGCATCAACGACCATTTTAGATTTTGGCCGTTGGGCAACGGCCATTTTTGGCCTCCCCCCTTCCCCCAACCCCCTACCCCTTAATATTTATTTTTAACTCATAAGTTATTATATTTACACTTTAACCCAATTTTTCAACTATAAATAACTCATTTTCTCTTCATCTTTCTCACAAATCTTCCTACAATCTCTCAATATATCTCTCTACAAGTCTACATTGTTTACTAAATATTCAATTTTATTTATTCATTTGAGAATTGGGAGTAAAGTTGGCAACTAGATCTTCCATCGAGCAAAGTTTCAATTTTCAACCTCTCGATTACACGTCGACGTTTGGTACATTCGTTCCTTCATTAAATTATTATTGTCTGTTTATTTTATTTAGCGCACTTAATTTTATTATCTTTAATTATTTATTATCATAATTAAAATGGAAGGATTAAGAGGTATGTTTAAGGGTAAGGGTGTTTCTTCTAGTAGGGGCAACCAGGACAATGGTACTTCTTCTAGTCATCTTATTCCTACACAGGATAATTTTGTTGATACTCAACATTTTTCTACAATACCATTAGATTTAGCCGATGAACTATTTTCTGGAACTCAAGAAGACTTTAATTTAGACGATGATCTAGATGATACACCCACTAATGTTGATGACAACACACCCACTAGTGCACTTTCAACTGAAATGCCTCATATTCCCCCTAGTATGAGACGAGGTCCAGCAAACCGACCATTAAAATCAGATGCATAGATATTTTTTGATAGGGACGTAGAGAATCAAGTAGCTAGATGTAAAATTTGTAAAAATGTTTTAAAATTTAAAACTGGAAAAGGTCACTGCGTGGGGCAGGGGTTTAATTAGACACGTAGTAAGTGCTCATCCAGCTAGGTATGCCCAATATCAGGCTTCAAAACCGGGTGCGCAAACGCCCACTCCATCGGGACAAGGTTCACATACTGATACTGTTCCGGACCAAGTACAAGGTCAAATTAACCCTATGACGGGGGGAATTGTAGGCCCTAAATACAATAAACATAGAGATAGGGAAACAATATCAAAATTAGTTGCTGTAGAGGGTTTGCCTTTTTCATTTTCTTCATCTCCCGATTTTATTCATTACATTAGAGATATATATAATCCTGCTTTTAACGGTTTTCCTAGATCAACTGTTAAGAGATATGTATTTAAATTCGCACATGAATATCAACAATATTTACGTTATTCATTATATCATTTTCATGGCAAAGTATCTATCACGTTTGATATAGGTCGTAGTACTAACGGTCATGATTATTTAACAGTAACTTGTCATTGGATAGATTATAAATGGTCTATGCAAAAACGTATCTTAGCGTATAGATATATAGATGATAGGCACACTGGTACTTTTATTGCAGATAATATTTATCAAGTGTGCCATTATTATGGAATAACCGATAAAATTATGACTATTACATTAGATAACGCTTCTTTTAACAATTACGCTATTACAATTTTAAAAAATAGTTTAACTCCATCTTTTTCAGATCATTTTCATATAAAATGCGCGTGTCATATATATAACTTAATTGTAAATGATGGTCTATCACTTTTCAAGACATTCTTAGTAAAATACAATTTGCTATAAACTTTATTTTTAAAAGTAATAGAGTACAACGAAGAAAAGAATATAAAAAATTTTGTCACGATTGTGGACTACCTTATAGAAAAATTCCAGAAGAAGTATCCACTAGGTAGAATTCTTTATACGAGCAACTACTTGTTGCTTATGACTATAGAAAACCTATAACTTTATTTTTTAACTCTCATAATCAAAATCCAGCTGATATGATTGTAGTTAGTGATTGGGTAAAAATTTCTGAACTTATTGTATTTTTAGAGAAATTTTTTCAAGCAACAAAAGAATTTTTCGGTATATATTATCCTACTATTTCAACTGTGTTATTTTATATAACTCTAATATTTTTATTACTTAGTGAATATATGAAAAAACCAGCTTATATGACAGCTATTAAAAAATGTTTATCAAAATAAAAAAATATTTTATTCTTATTCCCACTATTTATATTATTGGTGATGTATTAAATCCGACTATTAAAATAGACGGTACTAAATCACTAATTGGAACTATTTACGATTGTATAGAAGTGCTACCACCTCCAAGTCCGAAAAATCTAAATCACCCACCACCTATTGAACAAACTAAAGAAGAAGTGTTGTCTAGCGTAGAAGACCAATGCAAAAAAATATATAGGATTTACCATCAAGAAAATGCTAGTAACTTACCGGCTTCCATACCATCTTCTTTATCTTCAACACAACCTCACAAAAGACATGTTGTTTCTGCGGCTAGTATTGAAAGCCTCAGAAATAAAATGTGTGACCGTACCGCTACTAACCAAATTAGCGAGTTGGATATTTTTGTTTTGCAGGGTTTTGTACCGTACCAAGAGTTATCAATGAAGATGGACATGAAGACTTGCTGAAATACTAGAGGGGGAATGAGAAGACCTTTCCGACACTTTCAATGATGGCCCGGGATGTTTTGAACATTCAAGCGTCATCAACTGCGTCTGAAAGCGCTTTTTCTGCCGGCATATATCAAATAGGAGACCACATACACTCATTAGCCGGAGACAGCTTGAAAATTGCAGTATTATTCAGAGATTGGATACGAGCGGAGCGGAGAAGGTGCGGTCAACCGGAGATCAACGAAGAAGAAGACGGAAACTACAACGAAATATTATCCGAAGGTAATGGAAGCGACATGGATCAATTTGACCAACAAATATCAATTCCAACCGAAGAACCACATGAAATTATCAAGCAATTAGAACAGGTTTTTTTGAGAATGTAATTTTTTTAATTGCAATTTTATTATGTAATTTGTAACTTTTGGACAATACTACAAAGTTGCAATTTAAACAATTGTATTTGTATTACAAAAAAATAATATATCTATTAAATAATATAAGACGCACAAAAACAGCATTAAGATGTTTTTATTACACTATCTTATCTTGTTTATTGAGTTTTTTTTATACATATGTTATTTAAAAAAATATATAAAAAAAGGAAAATCCGCCCCGATCTCGATCCCAACCCGCCCCGATTCCGACGGGATCGGGACTGGAGCAAGTCCAGCCACACCGATCCCGACAGACCCGACCCACACCCTTCGCCCGTTCCGCCCCGACCCGCCATACCCGAGCCCGGCCCAATGACCAGGCCTAGTTCCATCCCTTCTTCCTGCGAAATCACCTTCTTGTTCATATGTTCCTTTGTTCACCCCCAGAAAGAAAACACATAGAGATAACTTTGCTAAAAATTCAAACCAGAACTATATACAACCTTCATACAAGGAAAACCTCACTAGGAAAGTTCAATCCCCTAAAACATCGAATTTATTCAGTAAGTATCACGTAAATGTTTTATCAATAAAAAAGGAATTGACAATAATAAGCATCAAAATCAAGCAAGCTTCATACAAGGAAACGTCACTAGAAAAATTCAGCCGGAAAAACTTCAAAGCAACGTCACAATAGAGCAACGTTTAAAGGGTCAGTGGCGTCGCTTCAACGGCGGATGCCGGAGCAACGCCATAACAGAGAAAACATCAAATGGGAGCAGCAACGGGAAAAAGAGGGAGCTTATTTTCTCCGTTCATATCTATTAGACCCAGCCAGGGGGAACAAAAGTAGGGTTGGTGGCGTCGTTAATGGCTGAGTTTCGTTAGAGATGGCGTCTTCGGCGAGGCCTGACAGTGACGACAGAAAGCAAAGGGGATGGTGTTGTTGTGGGTGTTGATCGGAGCTCAGAGAACAGGGAAGGGGAACTTGTGGATCATGGTGGTTGTGGATGTGTTTGGCCGGAGATAGCGAAAGGAAACAACCTCTACGGAAAACTCGCTGGTGAGTGGTGACAATGGGCAAAATGCAACTTAGAAAAAAGAATGATGTGGGGTGAAGAAAAATAAATGAAAAGTGAATTTGTTTACGTGTTGTCGTTGAGATGGTGGTTACGTCGGCACATGTATATCACCTTCCATTCATGAAATTGTTATTCTATATATAAGGTGATATTTTTTTTCACTTAGAAAGTTATTTTGAGATATTTAAATGCACATAAAATTACAGTGCTAAAGTGAATTTTGAGAACAGATTAAGACTTTTATATATTTTCCAAACTAGAATAATAACTAAACTATCATAATAAAAATATTTTAAAAAAATACGAGCAATTATATGAAATGTCATGAAGTACTAGGTTCAAAAATGATAAGAAAACAAATGAAAATTAAATAATGTAAAAGAAAAATACATTTTAAAAATAAAACCAATTTTACAGAATAAAAAGGAAATTAAAGTAATAAAAATAAAAAGAAAAGAATTAAAATAAAAATGAAAAAGAATGAAATTAAGAAGTAACCCTATAATCAATTACCAGAATTTCCTCAATTACAATCAGTTACATGCTGACCAAACAATTACATGATCAACAAATATATCAAAATCGTGTAATTACATCTAAATCTAATTATAACGTGGCTTTCCAAACATGCTCTAGATGTCATTACGAGACCTCATTTGTTTACACTTAATGGATGTCTCAATCTTAATGGTTCAGACTAAGTCCATTTATTTACATTAAGATCTAAACACTTATTTGGTTTAAATAAGTCTTAATCATTAAAATCTTGAACAAATTCTTAATATCATTAAGAGATATTTTCGTATGGATAATTTCTACCACCACTCTATCCACAACCACTAGCTCCACCCTAACCATACCTCACACTCCTAAATCCACCCCACCCCATCCCTCCACCCCCACCCTAACCACTTCTCCGCCCCCTCACCCCACCACCACTAACCACCTCTGCCATCACAACCACCAGCATTGTCAACCCCCACTACTTTCACCCTTCCAAAACCTCACTACACCTCTCTCACCCCCACCCAACTACCTAATCACCCACTCTTCACCCCCACTCCACTACACCCCATACCCCTACTCCACCATTACTAACTACCTCTGCCATCAGAACCATCACCCCCACCACTACAAATTATCTCCACCATCACTAGCGAACATAAATGTTTTATTTCTTTAATAAAATAATAATCTTATTTTATTAAATATATACCCAACCGAGCTGAGTATATACCGGGTCGAGCCTAACCGAGCTTTAGATTGTATTGAGCCGAGCGCGAATCGAGCTCGCCGAGCTTTTCTATATTTTGACCGAGCCCGAATCGAGACCGAGCCCAAGCTGAGCCGACTCTTTTTTACTAAATAAGATATAATTTAAGAAAATCTGTAATCGTGATTAAACAAGCTATCATAAAAAAGAACATTCACATTATTAAGTAAAGAATATGATTATTTTAGTTGTAATGAATTGTTAAAAATAATAATCGTACGTATTAAATTAAAAATATGATTTAAGAAAGTGTATGATCATGATTATACAAGCTATATATTAATAAATAAACCTTTTGTATTATTAAGTCAAGAACATGATTATTTTAGTTGTTATCTAAGAATGAATACGTTAAAATTAATATTCATTTTATATTTCTTGTAAACTTTATTTACCTAATTAAAACTTATAAATTTTAAGTCATTTTTTCAATAATTCAAGAAAATTATAGTCACCACAGTAAAATGATAACAAATGATAATAAGTTGGCAGATAATGAAAAAAGTATTTTCTCATTGTAGGAAGACAAAAAGAGACGAAACACTATCAGATTTCTTAATAATCAAACCAAACTGACAACAACCAAATAGATTAATATGTATTATATTGGTTTGATTTGATTTCAATAATTGAAAAATTGATTAAATCGATTTAATTTTGATTTTGATTTTGCTTTTAAACAAAAATCAACTCAAACAAAATCATGAACACCCTACTCATATGATATAGTAAGCTTAAGTTACATTGTGGTTAAAAAATTACATACATCGAATAAATATAAATTATATTTAAATTAACATAGTATGTTAAGTTAAATTTCTAGTGTACTTAGTAACTGAGCAAAATAAATGGATATTATTTCTTAAATCAAGCCAATTCAATTGAGCCCGAGCTGAGCCAATACAATCGATCCCGAACTTTGACTGAGCTAATCTTGACCTAACTTTAACCGAGCCGAACTAATATTTAACTGAAATCGAGCCAAATTATTTTCCAAATGAGCCGAACCGAATCAAGCTAAATGCAATCGAGCCGATGGGCCCGACTCTTTGCCCAGCTCTACAGATGTACATCTCTTAATCTTAATGAACAAATTAAACGGTGACAAAGTGATATACACTGGCTTTAATCCCGATCGTTTTGGTCAATTGGGCTTAAAAACACCATTTTGAAAAACGGGTTATAACTACTGATTCGAGATATCAGATTTAGATTTGGCAGTTGATACATGTCCCCCATTTTCTACCCGCACGATCAATCTGAATCGCTTCCATTTCCTCTAGGTTATTTCTTTCTCCTGTTATATCATTCATTTCTTCATTGTGTTGAATGGATTTGAGTTGCGGGATTATATTGAAAGCCTAACGGACTTGTTTGACATTGAATTTTCGTTCGTATAGTCGGCTTTTACAACTGTATATTTTGATAGATTCAGTATTGCAGGTGTTGAAATTGGATTTGGATTTGTCTGGATTATTAGGTGACAATGGTTTCCTTCGAAATGAATGATCGGAAAAGTAAGTCAACTAGTTGTCGCTTGTCAATAAAATTCACTTTGTATTTCTGCTGCCTATTTCGTATTCTAATGTTTCATATGCTTTGAATACTAGTATTACTACTGACTAACATCGGAATGTTGAATGCAAGTTCCTGTATCGATGAACTTTGATAGTTTTTGTAATTTATATTGGCATCTCCTTGGGAACTATGACCAAGTACATGTTACGGTATAGCCTGTGTTTGAAATAGTTATGTGGATTATGCATATTTTGTAGCTGATTTTTCTCAAGGCACAATACATAGATAGGCACTTAAACTTGGCCTCTACTATCAATTGAACACCCCAATATGATCTAGACACCTCAATTTTTCTCCACTGTGTCAGTTGAACACTCCAACTTTACAAAATGATCATCTACACACCTCCACAATTTATGTGCTATGTCAGCGTTGGGTGTCCACGAGACAGAATAGGGACGAGTTGAGGTGTCTAGATGTGCATTCTCAAAGTAGGAGTGTTAGTTGCCAATTGAAGCCAAATTAAAGTGTCTATCTATGTATTATACCATTTTTTGATGTAATATAGGGAATCTTGATCATATTTGTCTTAGCTTGAAGGCGCAGATCAATTTAAATTTTTCGTATAGTTTGGTGAAGATATTACATTGATTTTCTTTGTTCTGGCACTGGCATCCTAGGCTTTTTTAGGTAAAGGTTTTCCTTAATTATAGTGGTTAATTCTGTAGAGTTCCTAATTTAGTAAGTGCTACATTAGCAATTTTACCGTGTCTTTTAGCAAACACTTTGTGTACTTTGACTGTATACGAAGTTTTAGATATATGTTGACTTTTATATTTTGTGATTAGGAATGAAAGAGAAATCTAAATTAACAGTCTTAAAAGTTAGTCTGAGAGAGAAACGTCAGATTGAAACTTAAAAGTTGATGAGTTAAATAATTTTGAATTCCAGGAACTCGTGACAGTTGCATATTTATTATTATTTATAGAATGGTGTTAAACTTTCAGACATTCCAAATGGAAAAAAATGTCTGATAAACTGGGATAGACTATAGAAGGTTGATGATTCTTATACTTAATGCAAAGCTAGATGTTGAAATAAGGTAACATAAAAAAGGAAGTATATACTGTTTCTATTAAATTGTTATGTCTACTAAGCTTGGGGTGCTTGCTGAAACAGAGATTGGGCTAGGGTTGACCGGATTCGGAGTGTTTTTCTCGTTCTTGGGGATTATTTTCTTCTTCGATAAGGGACTAATTGCCATTGGAAATGTAAGTACAATTATGCTGCCATGATCACTGCATCTCTCAAGTTTGCCTTTTTATTCATCAACTATTCTTTGGTTTCTGCTTATCCTCCCAGTTGACGCTCTGTTATTTTACTGAATCAGATCCTCTTCTTCTCAGGGGTGGCACTAACCATTGGTCTCAAGTCGTCGTTGCAATTTTTTATGAAACGCAGCAACTATAAGGTTTACTTTGTGTTAAGTGTTTTTTTCTTTCTGCTTCTTGCCCCGTCCTTCCTCTTGTATTCAGTCTAGATAGATATTTTGCTGATATATCTTTTGTGTTTCTATTACTTATCTTGTTTATTCTTTATCCCTATCCTTATTCCTTAGGGAACAGCTGCATTTGGTGCTGGATTTTTCTTTGTTGTCATTGGTTGGCCTATAATAGGAATGATTCTCGAGGCTTATGGATTCATTGTACTCTTCAGGTATATTGGGATTCATGTTTTCTTGAATGTTATACTTTCTTTTGTTATTACTTTTGTTGCTGATGAATTATTTGTATAGTGGTTTCTGGCCAACACTGTCAGTATTCCTGCAAAAGATACCTATTCTAGGTTGGATCTTCCAGCAGCCCTTTGTCAGATCGGTATGTCTGTTTTTAAAATCATATATCTCATTGTATTACTATCCTTTTCTCTATTTGGTATGTGTCGGAGGAATTTGTTAAATAGTTTCTGCTGAACCGTTTGTCTAAAGTCTATAGTGGCGCTTTGACTAGCAATCTTTTTTCCAATTTTTTTGCTTTGCTTTGGTTTTATTTTACTTTTATTTTTATCTTGGTTTATGTGATTGTTTGAATGGGGCTTTGGTGGAATTGTTCTTATTACCTTTATGTTGGTGAGTTATTGGGCAAGGCACCTACTATTTTGTGTTTGAAAGTGCCAATTTTGTGTTTTGATGTCGATTCATACTGCAGTAGATCATCCTTGAATTACATACCAAATGTTCATCAACTGCTCTTAACTGTACTAGCTTTTTGCTCTATCATGATATTCTGTGTAACAAACGAAAGAAATCGTAGAAGAATTTATAAGAATAATATAGTAAAGTTTCACTTATTCCCACCCAATAGATTTACTTCAATATCTCTCAACCACCACTCTTAAATTGAACATGCTAGCTGTTTCTGCACACCCAATTTATCATTGTTCTAGCATTTCACAATCTTTCGCACTATAGTCCCACATTTTTTTACAGTGACAGATAAGTTTACTATAAAAACACGTCTTGTTAGATCATTTGATCAATAACAATGTATAGACGGAATGTCTTCTAACTAAGCTTTACTAACAATTGATATTCTTATGTGATATCCTTGTAATTTATGTGCCCTAATCACTTCAAGTTCTTGAAAATTATGCCTTTGCACGATTTCCCTCTCCATCTTCTCCTTGATCATCTTTGTAACATAGAAATAATTTAGTTTCCTTCTTTTATCAAATTGGTTACTGCAGTTCAAAAACTTTGCACCTTTATTCATTTTTGTTTTCTTTTTCGGTCTTCCATCTTAAAGAAGGAACCACTAGCTTCTTATTTTCCTTAGTAGACCACCATTAAGTTGCCCTGTTCTCACGTTATTTCTCTCTAAGTCAAGTGGATAACTATTGGGTATGATGATATACATGAAAGATGGCTATTTAAAGTTAAGCTTGTGATATGTATTATTGTGCCTCATGAATTACTTCCTCGGGATTATATTAGTTAATGGGCCAAATTTTTAATGTATTACATTGGCATAATTATGATCTATGAACCATGGACTTGGCTACACCAGTTAATCAAACGACCAATCAACTGTGCCTCTACCTAAAACTAGTTGGGATCAGTTATATACATCTTCTATATCCATTTCATTTTATTAGGTTACATTTTATTCCAATATTAGATAATGTGTTTTTAAGAAAATTATAGTGCTTTCTAAGACTAGAGGTTCTTTATCTCACACTAATCCCTGTACTGATATATAAGTCGATTGCCAGACTGAAGACTCCTAGCAAACACCAGGCCTAATGAAAATGTAACAACAAATCGTCGGCCTTAAGTAAAACTAGTTGTTATGGTGCATATTGATCTTTTGCTTTTTTATTTTCTTCTTAATTAAGTCCACATTGATTCTGAAATATTGTAGGTCATTGTGGACATCTTCCTTCTATAGGATTTTGGAGTTTCTTTGTCCATTTTTAGCATGTCCAATTTGTGTTACACCTCATGTTTGGTGCATGTGGAGGTCGACATCGACATTGTCTAACCATCTCAAGCGACTTTCTCTTGTTGTATCATTTATGCATTCTACTTGCCCTCTTTGTTGAATTTAATCATTTCTAATTTTGCTTAGCAATGTTGACGAGACAGCTTGTGCAGATATTTATGACCAACATTCACTTCCATATAATGTTGTTAGTCTCATGACCATTCTATAGACTTGCCTTTCACTTTGTTGGGGATCTCCTTATCACATGGCACTCTCATGGCACTCTTCTCTTATTTTAATTCTGTGTATCTTTATCTATCAATACCTTTTCATGGATGACTAAACCTATACCTGAATTGTCTGCATTCAAATAGCCAACCATATGTGCCTTTTACGATATAAATGTAACTAAGGGGGAGAATTGAACAATACAAATGAAAGTAAACAAAAGAAGGAGAAGAAAGGGACACCATCCTAGTTGCAAGAGCACTCCACTACCAACCAAGAGGTTGGGAATTCGAGTTGCTAAGGGTGCAAAGTTAGAAAGAGCCACTTTTCACTTCCTAGGCAGGTGAAGTTTGGAGTTTTAGAATTTTTTTTTGGTTTAATAATCTAATATCTGAAAGCCGCTATCTGAGGGTAGGATTTACCCTGTAAAATGAATGTTAGGGACAACAAGCCCCCTCCTTCACACAGTAGCTCGTTGCCCCAAACCATGGTTCACCCTCTTATTGATAGTGTTTCCTGACCAAGGAGCGACCTTCCACTTAGTCCTTCCCTTTGCCGACATTTTCACTTATTGCCTTCCGCCTCTTCCAAGTTGCCCTATACCTCTCCTTCCAGTAGCCAACTCACCCTGTCGCACCTCATTCCTGAACCTTAGTTCCCTCTCTCTATTGATATTTCCCTCTCCCCGTATCGTATTCCCTGGAATATCCCAAAAAATAGTGTTAGCCGTAATCACTTGCTCTTAGTTCCAACATGTATATGTCCTACCTCTGCAGTTGGGGAAGATGGGTGTAATGAGACAGGCAGGACTGGGTTACAGTTACACAAAGCAGAGAAAGCCACGTAAGCGGAGGATGGCGACTGGTGTAACAAAGATAGCTAGCTGAAATGCTACGAGGTGGTTCCATACTGCAGAATTTGGTTCGTGAGATGAAGGTGTCATAGAAGGTGTCACGACCCCAAATTTCATTGTGCCGTGAGGGCACCTACCCTAATCTGCAGCGAACCCAACATACAACAGTAATATACTGCAGAATTAAATACGGAAGTAAAGAAGTGAAGAAGACATAATTTAACAAGTCTTTTAAATAAAAATACATAAGTCTGAAGAAACCCCAACTAGATCCGGTAGTCATGAGTACAAGCTCTAAAAATATCCAAATACAAGTCTGAATAAGAAATACATAAACTGTTTGAAAGTAGCAGAGACAGAAATCATAAAGGAAGATAAGTAAGAGTTCTAGTGTCGGGAATGCATCGGTGGCTCACTCTGGTTGAGCCTAAGCGGACTCTTTCACCGCACTCGTGGCCCAAAGGCTAAACACATAAATTCCTTCACATGCATCATTCTAGTTGATTAATTACCCAATTAAGTTCATTCGATACCCGTATCAGACCTCACTAATACAGGACCCCAAATCCCCATTACTCCCCTTAGTTCATTACAAGCATACCAACACAAATACGCTATACTAAAGTCTAGAAAGTCTCAACATGCCTGAATAAAGCCGAAGACTTATGCAATCGCTTTTCCTTCTGCTGAGCCTCCTCACGAGCTCACCCTGATCAATCATATCAAGTATATGAGATTACAGTCTAATGTCACCCATAATTCCCCAAGCTAGGTTACAAGGCAACCCCGGGCCCACATTATCAAAATACTAACTTTTCTACTCAATTAGCACTAATACATGCTAGATATAAACCCAAGTTAATTTAACAACAAAGCCCAAAAGGATCCTCAATTTCATGAATTGGTAAAAACCCCAATTCTAACCCTAGATTTTTCTCCAATTCCCAGAAAAGGTTTAAATATGAAATTGGTCAATTAATCATCATCTACTAGTCTAAAACATCACTATTTTATAATGTAGGCATCAATGAATCAATAACCAATCTCCATTATAACTTTCTCATTCTCAACAAGTCATTTCTACCATTTTCCCCCATTTAGGAACATGCTTAAGATGGAAATTTAACCCATACATTATAATTAAAGGGAAGGGTAAGATTATACCTCTAATGATGAACTATCACTTGGAATCTTCAAGAACTCTCTACTGTTCGGGCTCCAATCCCAAGGAGAATATTTAGGGAATAAAATGAATTCTAGGTCTTTGAACTTTTATAACGTGAACAGTGTATCCGCTCCGACGGAGTCGATTCCGCTGGGGCAGACCTGCTCCGGCAGAAACCTTATCTGCTGGGGCAAAAGTCACTTAAACGCCCTTCCCTCGCTGGGGCAGGGCAAGCTCTGCTAAGGCGCATGTGCCCCAGTGATGAAACCATCCTCAGAAGGGGATCGATACCACCCAGTACAACCTCGCTTCGGTGAGCCTGACCCACCCGTCGAGGCTGATGTATGGTCGCCGGCGCGGACACCAGCAACCGGCAACAGTCCAAGAATATCAAATCCTCCGACAACTACCCGAAACACTCCCGGAACCTTCCAGACACAAACCAAACGTGCAACCCTATCAAAAAACACATTCCAGACCGACTCGCGCACTCGGATTTCCCGAAAAGGGTCTCTAAGGTTCGGGTTTGACTAAAGTCGACTCTTAAGTTTTAATTCCACAATTTTACAAACTAACCCCCAAAATACATCGGGCTGCCTCGGGACCCGAACCAAAGGCTCAACTAAGTCATAAACGTCGTTCCGGAGCTAATGAAACCGACGAAACTACGAACAGAGCACGTTTACCGAAAAGTCAATTATGGGTCAAACTCTTCAATTCTCTTAACTTGGATTTTCTCAAACTTAACAGAATGGGTCCGAAACCTACCCGATCACCTCAGGAACTGTGCCACCCATCCCCGCAAGTCACAAGCAATAAAATAAAGGCTCGGAGAAGGTAGTTTAGGGGTTTCTAGGCAAAACAAGCAGAACGACTTTTCGAGTCATTACAGGAGGGGGAGGAGAGAGTACAAAAGTGGGAACACTGGGATGTGGATACCACGTGGCTGGTTAGGCTTATGTGAGAAATCAGGTGGTGGTATGCTGTGGATTAGTTTTTCAGAGAAACCACATTCCTTTCTCCTGGTTGGTCTTAAATTCGTTCGGCTGCCAATGTCGTTTCCTGCACGTGTTTTTCAAGCCAGTGACTAGACTGCTGATGCTACCAACTTGAGATGTTATTTTCCATAATTGAGATGGATTAAATGTTACAGACAGGATCAAATGTTAAGCAATAGGACTAAAAATGAATTTGATTTATATCGTGCAGTGTAACTTTTTGGGATTTGAAAAATCTCTATTGGATGACTTCTTAATGGTCTTGTTTATGAGACTTGTTCCTTCCCTAACCCTAATTCGATATGAGCATACACGCCATTTCACGATTTAACTTTTTACACATCTACTTATAGAGTTCTCCAAGACTTTGCCTGATTTGTTTATTTTTGCCCGACCATGGAAATTATGAGCTTTGCACTCTTCATTCATCACTATCATCTTGTCAGGGACTTTTCTAATTTTTAATTAATAAAATAAATCAAACATTTCTGTCTGGATAGTTGATAACTGATATAAGATGGATGAGATGTAGATGCTATACTGCAAGGTCATAGACTGTTATATGCTTCTCAATATTTTGAAGTAATCTTCTGATTTTCTAGTCCTTGCGCGGTTGTTGCAAATTGCACAATGCAACTTTTGTTCAGTTTCTTTTGCCTGAGATTGTTTCTTCTCTGCAGTTCTTTGACAGCTATCGTGGAAAACGAGTCCCTGTATAATCTTCGTTGAATGGCTCAATGAAGCGACATCAGTTAACCTCACTCGTGTGTTTGTAAAGTACTCTGTTCTCAAGATTGACGTCTCGAAGGGCGTTGACAGTATAGTTTGTTTGCAGTTTATGACGTGAGCCTTGTTGGCGTCTTGTGAACAATTTTTACTATATCTTTGTCTTATTTTTTATAAGCGTAGTGTCTGGGCAGCTTTCGTGAATTTTGTTTGACTATATCTTAGTTTCTAGAGCAAGTAAAATAAATTTTGGTCTATCATGTACCACACTTTCTGATTTCATCTTTGTAATTCATTGATTTATGGAATGTGTTTTCCGACTATAATGGACTGTTCTTTGTGGCAACTTAATGTACGTAGAGATAAATTTACGTCAAAATTGATGTTTACTTAAATCAATTACTTAGACCTCTGTTACAATGGTATATTTTCACGGTCCCAAATCTTTCAAAGGAAAAAGATAAGAACTCCACAAATAGCAACGGTCACCTACTGCAGTGGCCCTAACCATGCATTATCTATGCCACAAATGACGGGAAATCAAGAAACAGAAGAAGAAAATGATAAGAAACAGAAGAAGAAAGAAAGAAAATGAAATAATTGCACAAGTTCAAAGAAAGAACATATAAAAAGTTCAATTTCTGATTAATTGCACAAGTTGTCTTATATTAGGATCATTACTGGCTCATCTAACATAATAAAAGTTTTACAACCTCTCTCCACCATCCCCCAGTACTAAACTTGAGTTCCGGCGGGCCGGGAAGAGGTCCCGTCCCGTCCCACATCCCGCCGGAAGGGGGATCGGGTCGGGGCGGGACGGGTGTCGGATCGGGTTTGGGGATATTTTTTTTGCAACTTAATTTTAAAAAATAATATATATATAAACAATTCAATAATTGAATAAGATAGTGTAATAAAAAACACCCCAAGTCTGTTTTTGTGCCTCTTATATTATTTAATAGATATATGATTTTTTTGTAATACAATTTCAAAATTGCAACTTACTGAGGACATGACCTTAGATTGGGGGTTGTGGAGGACACAGATTATGATAAAAGGATAGTAGGTAGTCGAGCGTAGTCCTCTCTACACTTACAAAATGACAGTGTAGTATTATTACTGTAGGCTCGATTAGCCTGTCACAATTATAGGAGCATTATTGCTCTATAATACCCTGTAGTTTGATTCATGCTGCTATGTGTTATTTAGTGTAATTTATTTATCTTATTTAGTTGTGTTAGCTACTGCTTCCTGTTGTTAGAATGCGCTACCATTGCATATTTGATTTTTACTATCTGCATGTCCATAATGCTTTAATTTCTCGTCTGAGTCTGACCGTTTCTCATACTTTGTTTTGCTTTGCATGCTTTGCCTGATTATGCTTTGTCTTGAGCCGAGAGTCTCCCGGAAACAACCGCTCTACCTACCAAGGTGGAGGAAAGGTCTGTGTACATTCTATCTTCCCCAGACCCCACATTGTGGGATTTCACTGGGTATGTTGTTGTTGTTGTTGTTGTTGATGTTGTACAATTTCAAAATTGCAATTGCATTTACAAAAATTACATATGCAACCATATTTTTTTGAATTTCCCTACAATGTCTTGAGGATTTTCTGTTGGAATTGGAATTTCTTTGTCAAATTCTTCAACGTCGCTTCCTGTTCCCTTTGACAAGATTTCGTTGTAGTTGTAGTCTTCTTCTTCGTTGATCTCCGGTTGACCGCGCCTTCTACGCTCCGCTCGAATTCAGTCTCTGAATAGAATCGTAATCTCCAATGTGCCTCCATCCAATGAATGTCTGTGCTCTCCAATTTAAATTTTTTCCGTAGAAAAGGCACTTTCAGACGCTGTTGATGACGCTTGTATGTTCAACACATCTCGGGCCATCTTTGATAGTGTCGGAAATGTCTTCTCATTCGCCCTCCAATATTTTAGCAAGTCTTCATGTCCTTCATCATTGGCAATTAATTCATACGGTACAACACCCTGCAAAACATAAACATCAAATTCGCTAACTTATGAAGATGTCGAACCACTATACATTTTATTTTAAGGCTTTGAATACTAGCAACAGTAACCACATGTTTTTTATAAGGTTGTAGAGAAGTAGTAGAAGATGGTACAGAAGCCGGTTGATTATTTGCATTTTGCTTTTGGTATTAAGTATATAATTTTTTACATTATGTGTGTATGTTAGACATAACTTCTTCTTTAGTTGGGTGTGAGTTGATTCTTCAGTTGGGTCCGTTGGAAGTACTTCTACACAATCATAAATCGTTTGTACAAGTGTTTTACAACCGTCTACTTTAATAGTTGGATTTAATACAACACCAACAATATAAATTGTGGGAATAGGGAAAAAATATTTTTTTAATTTTTTAAACATTTTTTCAATAGATGCCTTATAAGTTTGTTTTTGCATATATTCATTAAGTAACAAAAATATTAGAGATATATAAAATAACATATTTTAAATAGTAGGATAATAAATACCGGAAAATTCTTTATTAGCTTGATAAAATTTCTCTAAAAATTCATTAAGTTCTAAAATATTTTCCCAATCAGTATCTACAATTATATCCCTTGGATTTTTATTATGAGCGTTAAATAATAAAGTTATAGGTTGTCTATAACCGTAAGCAACAAGTAGTTGCTCATACAGAAAATTCCACCTAGTCGAAACTTCTTCTGGATTTTTCTGTAAGGTAATCCACAATCATGACATATTTTTTATAGTCTTTG
Organism: Anisodus acutangulus; assembly: GCA_029783415.1. Classification (NCBI taxonomy): domain Eukaryota; kingdom Viridiplantae; phylum Streptophyta; class Magnoliopsida; order Solanales; family Solanaceae; genus Anisodus; species Anisodus acutangulus. The sequence continues at coordinate 18,960,478 of CM056510.1, forward strand.
CGTCTTTGTATTTTTTTACCTTTAAAAATAAAGTTTATAGCAAATTATATTTTATCGAGAATGTTTTCAAAAAGTTTTAGGCAATCCTTTACAACTAAGTTATAAATATGACACACACATCTTATATGAAAATGATCAGGATAAGATGGAGTTAATCTAAGTTTTAAAAGTCTTATAACATAATCATTAGAACTAGTATTATCTAATGTAACAGTCATAATTTTATCAGTTATTTCATAATATTCACAAATTTCATGAATATTTGTTGTAATAAAAGTTACAGTGTGCCTATCATCTATACATATCTATATGCTAAAATACGTTTTTGCATAAACCAATTTTGATCTATCAAATGACACGTTACCGTTAAATAATTAGTACCGTTAGTACTACGACCTATGTCAGAAGTGATAGTCACTCTGCTATTAAAATGATAAAGTGCATAACGTAAATACTGTTGATATTCAGATGCAAATTTAAATACGTCTCTTCTAACAGTTGATCTAAGAAAACCATTAAAAGCAGGATTATATGTTTCTCGAATATAATGAATAAAACTAGGAGAGGAAGGAAATGAAAAAGGAAAACCCTCCACCGTAATTAATTTTGCCACATTTTCCCTATCTTTGTTTTTATCATATTTAGGACCAACAATTTCTCCCGTCACCGGGTTAATTTGATCCTGTACTTGGTCGGGGACACTATGTGAACCTTGTCTCGACTCAGAAGACATTGGCACACCCGATTTTTCAGCCTGGTATTGATTACACCTTGTTGTGTGAGAGTTTTCTACATGTCTCAATAAATCTCCCGTCCCACCTTCCTTTTCTGATTTTAAATCTATAAACATTTTACAAATTTTATGTCTAGCTAGTTGATTCTCTAGGTCCCTATAAAAAATGCCATGCAAATGATTTTAATTTTCGTCTTGTGGGGCCTCAACTCATGCTAGGGGGAATAGGAGGCATTCCAGTTTCAATTTGATGCTGAGACTCAGTCTGAGCGTGAGGTTCATGTGCGCTAGTGAGTGCGTCATCTACTTTAACGTCAAAATTAAATTTTGATTCATCTATCTTATCATCTAATGATATATCATTAAAAAAAGCAATTTTATTAATATGACTGTAATCAATCAAATGATCCGGACTAGGAATATGATTACTAGAAGAAGTATCCTTACCCTTGTTACCCCTACTAGAAGAAGCACCCTTATCCTTACCCGTAATCATACGTTTCATCCTTCCATTTTAATTATACAAATAAATAATTAAAGTAAATGAAATTAAGTGCGATAATTAAAATTAAGTAACAATAATAATTTAAAGAAGGAACGAAGGTACCAAACGCCGACCTAACGTCGACGTGTAATCGAGGTTGAAAATTGAACTTTGCTCGATAGATGATCCTCAAGCTAGTTGCCAACTTCACTCCATTTTTTTTTAACTTTGATACAATTATACAAATGATCAAATAAAATAAAATATTTAGTAGGCAATGTAAACTTGTAGAGAGATAGATTGAGATATTAGAGAGATTGTAGGAAGATTTGTGAGAAAGATGAAGAGAAAATGAGGTATTTATAGTTGGAAAATTAGATTAAATTGTAAATATATTAACTTAGGGGTTAAAAATAAATATTAAGGGAATAGGGGGCCAAAAATGACCTTTATAGCCGTTGCACAGCGGCCAAAATCAAAATTTGGCCGTTGTTGCAATGATTATTTTTGCAAAGGAGGAGGGGGACGGATCGGGACGGGACGAGATCGGGTTGGGGCGGGTCGAGATCGGGACGGGTGGGACAATCACACGTCTCATCCCGAGTTCAAACCCCGACACCGATAAATTATTTTTGGGGGAACGGGATGACGCGGGCCGGATATCGGGCCGGCCCGACCCGGCCCGATAGACACCCTTAATCCTAACTAATTAACTAAGTATTTGCAAATTGATTCATCAATGCAACTTGAACATTATCAGAAAACGGAAAGCATGAGTTTTGCAACCAAAGTAGGAAGTAGGCTAAAAAAAGAGTACTAGTTGTAATCTTTAATACTTAAAAGAGACCATATATATGTAGGGTTTTGTTGGGTTCAAAACACAAAAGTAAGGCACAACGGAACTTTAAAATTTTGTTTCTTACTTACCCCAATAATATTTCTGGTGTGGTTATACAACAATCAAACCTGTAACATAAAGCATAAACTTACAGGTTAGAATATCTGGAGTCTTTATCTACTAGAAGGTGGACACGCGGTTTCCCTTTCAATTGCAAGCTCCAAGCTTCAATGTACTTCTTTTTCGGAAAGCTAGGAAATCCGGCAGAGGTTCGAGAGAGTTTTAATTCTAAGACTTAGAATGATAATCTGAAATTGGTAAGTTAATAATGAAGAGAATGCTACTATTTATAGGTGAAAATTAGGTCAAACTGGATTAGGGTTTCACTTGGGCCTGGCCCAAAAACCGAGGAAGAGGCGCCGCGGCCCTAGGGTATGGGCGCCGCGACGCTCGACGTACTCCTGCACTGTCTCGATTTATTTTCTGCGCATTCTTAATTAAATCCAAAATCCAATTTTGACTTAATTAAAATAATCATTATTCATTTAAATATCTCGATTTTAAATCGAATATTTAATTACTCTCTCAATACATCCTTATATCGAAAGGACAATCGACATAGTGTGACCCTACATGCCTTCTCATATCAACATTAATCAAATTAAGGTCTACGCGAAACTCTTAGACGGCGCCGCAAGACGAACTCAATATGTGAAGTACGTTTACGCGAATTCAGTAAACTTAACCTTTATGTGGTAAGATAAAATCCTTTCATTCACGACACACCCGATCAAGCGTATGATTTGTCAAGTGTCTATCTAAATGGCTTAATCATTGTATCTCATCTATATTAGTTGACAACTAGACTATATTCTAAATACGTCTATAGCGTTGGCCAACGACTTAGTCAACCTAATATCACTGAGAATCCGAGTGTTTTCTCGAATATACATTCGAGGAATGAATCCTAATCTTGGCTCAACTACCACCTTTAATCCACATCGTAATGTACCCAATACAAGTCGTATTTCAACCTATAAGGCATTTGAGCTTAGGACGAGATCAAAGTACATTACTTTGTAGACAAGACGCGTATTGAACTCAAGTCTAAGGACTTCTATCTCCCACACGTTGATCATACTTTAGACAAGTATAACAAACAATATATCAATAGGGTATACCAATACTTCCAAAGTATCCATGTGTCCATCATGAGTAGCCATTACTCGTAGCAGGTGAGACATACTACATCCTCTAAGGATGTGATGCAGATCACATGTCGACTTATCATATATCATCGATATCCCATTCTTGATGATCATTAGTCGAGGCTATTTTAAGAGTCACGTTCTATCATCAATAACTCACTCTATTAATGACAATGTAAGCTCAAGGGATGCACATTAATGAATAATTACAAACAATCAAATAATAATTCAATAATTGCAAATGCCATAAATATTAATCTTATTAATAATACGAATGTGTTCAAGTACATTTGTCCCTAATAATGATTGTCTCTAGGACATTCATACTTTCAATCTCCCACTTGGCCTAGAGCCAATCTCCGATGTATCTAATACCCAAGTTTTCAAAATGACTATTATGCTTAACTAAGCTTAATGATTTAATAAACGGGTCAGCTAGATTATCATCTGTGGGAACATAGTCTAATCTAATCTCTTCAGTCTCCACCATCTCCCTTAGTATGTGGTACTTCCTTGGTACATGCTTGTTTCTATTTGTTGATCTTGGTTCTTTAGCTTACGCAATCGCACCAGTGTTGTCACAATAAATCGTTATTGGACAAGTGGCACTTGGAACAACCCCCAGTTCCTTCAGGAACTCAGATATCGTGACAACTTCTTTACCAACTTCCGATCAAGCAATGTACTCAGCTTCTGTTGTCGAATCAACAGTTGTAGCTTGCTTGAAACTTTTCCAACTCACTATTCCGCCATTGAAAATGAAGGCATATCCAGACTGAGATTTGAAGTCATCAAGATCTGTCTGGAAGCTAGCATCAGTGTACCCAATACATACCAGCTTCTCTTGTCCACCATAGACTAAGAAATATTCTTTAGTTCGTCTAAGATACTTAAGAATACTCTTGACTGCTTTCCAGTGTTCTTCCCCAGGATTCTGCTAAAATTTGCAAGTCATACTAAGTGTATGGGCCACATATGGCCTCGTACAGGTCATGACATACATGATAGATCCTATAGATGAAGCATATGTGATTCTTTTTATGCGTTCAAGTTCTGTAACAGTAGAAGGACTATCCTTCTTTGATAACTTGATCCCTTGACCCATAGAAAGATTTCCCTTCTTGGAGTTTTCCTTAGAGAATCGTCTTAGCACTTTGTCTATATATATAGACTGGATAACCGTTCCTTGACTGATTGCATGAGAGTCCTATTATCTCCCATTATTAATATGTCATCTACATATATAACAATGAAGACAATACTCTCTTCCTTGCGCTTACTATAAACGCAGGGATCTTGTTTGCTTCTAACAAAGTCAAACGATTTGACTGCTTTGTCAAAGCAAATATTCCAACTCATTAAGGCTTGCTTAAGTCCATAAATGGACTTTTGTAGCTTGCATACATCATTTGGTTTGGACTCAAGTGAAAAACCCTCAGGTTATTTCATATACACCTCCTCAACTAGATTACCATCGAGGAAAACAATTTTGACGTCCATCTGCCAAATGTCATAGTCATACTATGCAGCTATTGCAAGCAAAATCCGAATGGACTTAATTTTTGCAACAGGTGAAAAGGTTTCATCATAATCGACCCCAGGCCGTTGAGTATAACCTTTATCCACCAATCTTTCCTTATAAGTCTGTACCTTACCATATGCATCAATCTTCTTCTTGAAGACCCATTTGCATCCTATGGGTCTAACCCCTGTTGGCAAATCAACCAAGTTCCAAACTTGATTTATATACATCGAGTCCATCTCAGATTTCATGGCTTCTTGCCATCTCTGCGAATCAATGTCTAACATAGTTTCGTCGTAAGTTGTAGGTTCATCATCATCAGGATTATCTATCTCATTGTGTGTTTCAACAAGGAGATTAAGTCTTTCAGGTGGACGATGAGTCCTAGTGGCCCTACGGAGTTGATTATTCTGCGTTTAAGTGTTTGTTGCATTCTGATTGTGAGAAGGTCTTTGTGTGTTGGATAATCCATCACCTTGAGAGCTTTCAGGAGTGTCATTTTCATGTATTTCCTGAATGGAATGATGTACAACCATTGTATCATCTTCCATTGGTTGTGTATGAGAGCCTTGTGTTTCTGCACTATCTCTCACAACACTCCCACTGGATGAAGGGAACACTCTAAGTACCCAATCTTCACCAATACTCCCACTGAATCCTTGTCTAGGTCTTTTGACAAGGGTTCAACTTCTGTGTTATCTTGTGGTTCTTGAATTTCTTCAAGTTCTATCTTATTGCAGCTCTGTTCCTTGTAGACATAGTCTTCTTCAAGAAAAGTTGCATTTCTAGAAACAATGACCTTATGTTCTCCAAGTAGATAGAAGTAGTATCCCTTAGTTTCCTTTGGATACCCCACAAAATAATATTTCTCACTTTTAGATTCCAACTTGTCAGTAAGCATCTTCTTTATATATGCAGGGCACCCCCAGGACAACATGCGTTTAAGTGCCGACTTCTTGTCATTCCATATCTCATATGGAGTTTTCTCTACTGACTTTGAAAGAACCCTGTTCAGAATATAAATTGAGATTCGCAATGCATAGCCCCAAAGGTATATTGGTAGAGCTGAGAAACTCATCATGGATCTAACTATATCTAATAAGGTTCGATTTCTCCTTTCAACAACACCATTCATCTGTGGCGTTCCAGGAGGTGTCCATTGTGATTGGACTCCATGAAGCTTCAAATAATCCAGAAATTCTTTACTTAAGTATTCACCTCATCAATCTGATCGAAGTGTCTTAATACTTGTTTCAAGTTGCTTCTCTACTTCTGACTTGTACTCCTTGAATTTCTCAAAGGCTTCAGACTTATGTTTCATAAGATACACATGCCCAAACCTTGTGAAATCGTCTGTAAAAGTGATAAAGTAAGGGAAGCCTCCCTTAACTTGAGTTGAAAATGGCCCACATACATCAGTATGGACCAACTCAACTACCTCTTTGGCTCGTACCCCTTTCCCAAAAAGTGGTTTGTTGGTCATCTTTCCTCTCAAGCAAGATTCACAGTTACCATAGGACTCCAATTCAAATGGTTCCAGGTAGGCTAACTTTCTTAATCTTGCTATCCGTGATTCGTTGATGTGACCAAGTCTACAATGCCATAAGTAGGTGGGGTTTCTTGGATTACTTATCTTAGCTTGTTTATTTTGCACATTGAAAATTTTACGACTATAGTTTAGAACATACAAACCATCCACAAGCGGAGCATTTCCACAAATAAAACCATTAAAAGACAGTATATAACTGCCATTGGCAATAAATGAGGAAAACCCCTCAATGTCTAACACTGGGACAAAAATTATATTCCTCGTCAATGAGGGAACAAAATAACAATTATTCAGTTCTAAACAAAAGCATGAAGGCAAATCTAGTCTACAAGTTCCCACGCGTTTAACATCTACTCGTGCTCCATTTCCAACGCGCAGGTCTACCTCCCAAGGTTCGACCTTTCTACTGTCAATCAGACCCTGCACATTATTACAAATGTTAGAGCCACAAGCTGTATCTAATACCCAGTAGTGAGAGTTACTTATAGACATATTTATTTCAATGACAAACATACCTTGTACAATAGAGCTAGGAGCACCTAGTGCTTTGCCTCCTACTGGAGCTGTGCAGTCCTTCTTCCAGTGCCCCTTCTTCTTGTAATTGAGGCACATATCTGAAGCTACCTTTGCTTTCTTCTGAACACCTCCTCTAGGTTTCATAACTGTAGGTGCAACAACTGTCTTACCCTTCTTCTTCTGTATGTTCTTACCCTTGGATTTGAATTGCTAGAAGAGCCCACCATGAGCACATCTTTACCTTTAGAGGTAGATGATTCAAAGGTCTTTAACATGTTGTGAAGCTATGAAAGACTTTCCTTGGACCCATTCATATTGAAGTTCAGAATGAAATTCTCAAATGAACCAGGAAGTGAATTCAGGATCTGGTTGACAGAGACATTTATGGGTAGCTTCGTTCCAATCGAAGCCAACCTTTCTATTAACCCAATCATCTTCAGAACATGTGCTGACACTTGACCCCCATCGTTCAGCTTACACTTGAAAAGGTCCCTCAACAGTTCAGACTCCTTTGTCTGAGACTGTGAGTCATAGAGACTCTTCAAGTGTTTTAGCATCTCGTTGGGGCCCATGTTTTCATGTTGCCTCTGTAACTCTAAGGTCATGGAGGGCAACAATACACATTGTGCCGAGGTAGCATCGTCTAGATGTTTCTGATAAGCCACCTTGTCAAACATGGCATACTCAGCAGAATCTTCAGCAGGGACTGTGGGGAACACTGTGTTTAACACATACTCAATTCTCTCAAGTGGGGAACACTGTGTTTAACACATACTCAATTCTCTCAAGTCTTAACACCAATCGCAGATTTTTTAACTAGTCAGGGTAATTTGATCCAGTCAACTTGTTAGTCCCGACCAACATTTTCAGGGATAGATTCGGCATTTTATACGAATGAAGAAACAAATAGACTTGAAATTAAACTCTAATATAATTTTTATTGAACACATTCGTTAACTAATTAACATGGCCTCTAGTTTAATTAGCTCCCACTATTTTAACATACTTTTCGACCCCATGGAAGAATACAAACTCATATCAAATATGGTCATAATGGGCCATGATCCAGGTTCATGCTATCTCCGCGTTTGCTGTGGCTGATAACTTCAGCAACACAACCTGGTAGGTCTCTAAACCAATTACAAATAATTTGTAACTCATGTTTCACCAAATGTTCTAAATAATCAATCTGCGTCACTTGGCTTGTCCGATACTGTGGCGCCAAGACAGCCTAGCAAGTCAACCCCGTTATGCGACTGCAATTATGCATCTAAGTGAGTTTTTCCTTATAGAGCAAACACTGTGGTGTAAATACTCATGAAGGTTTATCACCCATTTCTACATTTAACATGTATCTATGAAAGAGTCTGAGTCCTCGTAGACTTAGAACAAATGCTGTGGTATAAATACTCATCTCGCCAAAAGGATTTTGCACTACAATCAATTATAACAGACGACGCGTTCATTTTAAATGAGACTTGTATTAACATTTTAGGGAACATTTTAATTCAGAGTTTTAACTAAGATCAACTATTTTACGCCATATCCAATACGACATCTTAACATCATATAAACTAATGACATATATAGTTGGGAACCATCAACCCAATATGCATGATATAAGATGGTTTAATCAAATACTGGGCGCCGCCTGCCCAGACAGTTATAGCAGACGCTATTCAAGAAATATAAATGACAAACATTTTGACATTTAGCACATAAACAATATACTTATCAATAATATTGTATAATAATAATCTTGGGTTAAACATTCTGAACTCTAATTTTTTCTTATTTCTGGGCAGGTGGGGCCGCAACGCTAATCATTAGGGCTGCGACGCCACTGAGGCAGAAGCCTTTCGGCTTCTGCAAAATGCATTAGCGTTGCGGTGCTTCACCATGGAGCTGCGGCGCTGCAAGTGCAGAAACATTTCTGCTTCTGCAATTGCATTAGCGCCGCGGCAGAAACATTTATGCTTCTGCAAATGCATTAGCGCCGCGGCGCTCCACCATGGAGCCGCGACGCTTATAGTCCAGTGAGTCCAAGTTTTGAAACGAAGTATTAGCGTCGCGACGCTCCACCATGGAGCCGCGGCGCCGCCCTAAAACCCTAGCAAGCGCCACGGCGCCCTACCATAGGGCCGCGACGCCGATGTTCTGACAAATGTTTCTATGTTGATTTTCAAAATCGTTTAACCCCTAAATCCAATTTAGGGATCAACTCACAGGTCCTTTATCATCACCTACCATTATTAATAATGCCCATATCGACCATCATCTGTTCTTATCCTATTTTAGTCGTGAACCGTGCAATGAGTCGGACAGCACACTTTTGGCTTAGTTCGAGTTAGAGCGGAATGACTTCATCGAGTTAGCGTAAGAGATAATTTAGGGTGATATCAAAAGGTCAACATTCGTTCAAGACATGTAGGATTTCAAGAAACCTCATTTTAATCCAATTTTATGTTTAACCCATATTATTACTTTATTCAATTATTATATAACCATTGAACCAACCTGGACTCTGATACCACTGTAGGATTTTGTTGGGTTCAAAACACATAAGTAAGGCACAACGAAACTTTAAAATTTTGTTTCTTACTTACCCCAATAATATTTCTGGTATGGTTATACAACAATCAAACCTGTAACATAAAGCATAAACTTACAGGTTAGAATATCTGGAGTCTTTATCTAGTATAAGGTGGACACGCGGTTGCCCTTTCATATGCAAGCTCCAATCTTCAATGTATTTCTCTTTCGGAAAGCTAGGAAATCTGGCAGAGGTTCGAGAGAGTTTTAATTCTAAGTCTCTAAGGCTTAGAATGATAATCTGAAATTGGTATGTTAATAATGAAGAGAATGCCACTATTTATAGGTGAAAATTAGGTCAAACCGGATTAGGGTTTGACCTTGGGCCTAGCCCAAAAACTGAGGCAGAGGCGCCGCGACCCTAGGGTATGGGTGCCGCGACGCTCGACGTACTCCTGCACTGTCTCAATTTATTTTCTGCGCATTCTTAATTAAATCCAAAATCCAATTTTGACTTAATTAAAATAATCATTATTTATTTAAATATCTCGATTCTAAATCGAACATTTAATTACTCTCTCAATACATCCTTAGATCGAAAGGACAATCGACATAGTGTGACCCTACATGCCTTCTCATATCGACATTAATCAAATTAAGGTCTACGCGGAACTCCTAGACGGCGCCGCTAGACGAAATCAATATGTGAAGTACGTTTACGCGAATCCAGTAAACTTAACCTTTATGTGGTAAGATAAAATCCTTTCATTCACGATACACCCGATCAAGCTTAGGATTTGTCAAGTGTCTATCCAAATGGCTTAATCATTGTATCTCATCTATATTAGTTAACAACTAGATTATATTCTAAATACGTCTATTGCGTTGGCCAACGAGTTAGTCAACCTAATATCACTGAGAATCCGTGTGTTCTCTTGAATATACATTCGAGGAATGAATCCTAATCTTGGCTCAACTACCACCTTTAATCCACATCGTAATGTACCCAATACAAGCCGTATCTCAACTCATAAGGCATTTGAGCTTAGGACGAGATCAAAGTACAATACTTTGTAGACAAGGTTTGTATTGATCTCAAGTCTAAGGACTTCTATCTCCCATACGCTGATCATACTTTAGACAAGTATAAAAAATAGTATATCAGTAGGGTATATCAATACTTCCAAAGTATCCATGTGTCCATCACGAGTAGCCATTACTCGTAGCAGGTGAGACATACTACATCCTCTAAGGATGTGATGCAGACCATATGTCGACTTATCACATATCATCGATATCCCATTCTCAATGATCATTAGTCGAGGCTATTTTAAGAGTCACGCTCTATCATCAATATCTCACTCTATTAATGACAACGTAAGCTCAAGGGATTCACATTAATGAATAATTACAAACAATCAAATAATAATTCAATAATTGCAAACGCCATAAATATTAATCTTATTAATAATATGAATGTGTTCAAGTACATTTGTCCCTAATAATGATTGTCTCTAGGACATACATACTTTCAATAAATATAACCTTCCATAGCACTTGAATTTAGCCATCAGTTCTTCTACTTCCCTTTTCAAATACTCAACAATTGAAGTTTAATTATAAGCAAAATCTATGGCTCCAGCACTGTCAACAATCTCTAATTCCAACACATGGGGTTTCATAAACTTTGTTGTAAATGAAGGTCATAGAGTGAAAGGTCTTGCAGACATGGGAATTCAAACACTGCCTAAACAATACATTCAACCTCCCGAAGAACGAATAACGTCGAGTGGTGTGGTGGCTGAAGAACAATCTATACCGGTCATTGATCTATCAAATTGGAATGATCCAAAGGTGGGCAAAATGATATGCAATGCAGCAGATAAATGGGGATTTTTCCAAATTGTGAATCATGTAATTCCAATGGAAGTATTTAAGAATGTGAAGGATGCTACTCATAGGTTCTTTGGTTTGCCTGCTGAAGAAAAGAGGGAGTACTCAAAAAAGTATTCTTGTACTAATAATGTTCATTTTGGGACAAGCTTTTCTCCCCAAGCTGAAAAAGATTTAGAGTGGAAAGATTACCTCAACCTCTTTTATGTTTCAGATGAAGAAGCAACTGCATTTTGGCCTCTTGCTTGCAGGTCAGTTCTCATTTTTAAGTTGGATGAATTGTGTGACTATCTTATCTAAAACACACCTTTAATCATATTATATCATCACGGCACCTCAAAGCTATGTCATCCTACTCTTAATCAATTAATCAGCCCACAAATCTCATAGAAACCAACACCTAATCATCTCTCCAATAACGACATGCTAGCATAAATTCATGCTTTGAATGGCCACAGATGAAGTTAACCAGTTTGTTTGGAAATAAATAAAAGATGTCAAACTTAAGAAGCAACAACTGAAATGAGGGAAATGTTAGGATTTGAGACCCAAATCCGACTAATCAAAAAACAATAAATAAGCGAAAAATAAATAACACACACAAATTTATAGTGGTTCACCCTCAATACGAGAGCTACGTCCACTTTGTCGTTGCAGATTTTCACTATAATCAAAGGGAGTTTTGAGTTTACAATTCTTGCTGCGTCATTTTTCTCTCGTGATGATGCAAAAAAGAACATCGCCCCTAATTTTATAGGAAAAATTAGGGCGACCTTAATACAAGCCAAATTCCCAAAATATCCTCCACTAAATAACATTACTGATATAATCATAATTAATTATTCCAATTAATTATGATTATTTCCAATTAATTATGATTATTGTAATTATTGTAATATCTTATGTATATGGTAAGACAATTAAAATAAATTTGGGTAAATTAGGATGCATGATACATTATAAATTTTTTCAGGGGAGATCCGGCTTAAGGAAATATAAAATTACTTCTAGATCGTATTTAGCCCCATCTTAAGCATTTAGCAGGGAAATGTTTTTCACATAGAACACCACAAGCTAAACTCTTTAATATAAAGAAACTCCAAAAATGATAGTTAAATTAACTGTTTCATTAAACAGATCTTTACTTCAACATTAATGGTTAAGGAAAGATAGACTGATTCTTAAATCAACATCCAGATACCAATCTTTGTCACAGAACTTGATAGAATCATAATTAAATATTCCAATTAATTATGATTATTGTAATTATTGTAATATCTTATGTATATGGTAGGACAATTAAAATATATTAGGGTAAATTAGGATGCATGATTGTAGAGAATCATATCTTATCATTTCCTTATTTTATGCTTGTAATATTGGTATAATTACCAAGTCTTGGAATGAAATCTTTGAGGAAAATATTTCATTATTATTACATGGTGTCAAGAGATTAGGAAGAAATCCCACTCTAACAAAATTAACCTCCAAAATTCGGCCACCCCCACCGATTTTTTTTCTTCTCTTGTTCTTTATTTTTTGTTCTCCTACATTATTGTTCTCCATATTTTCTTGTCCAACCGTGTGTATTCCAATCAACCATGTCTGACTCCAAAAATAATCTTCATCCAGTCCTTACAGTTTCAAACATTAAAACACACGTTTCCATCACCCTGGAGATGAAAAATATCCACTATGCAACTTGGGTTGAATTTTTTAAAATTTGTTGTCATTTTCACCGAGTGATTCATTATATAATACCGCCGGAGAATGGCAAAGGAAAGAGTTGAAGGCGGATGATGACAAAGAACTCTGGGAAACTCTTGATGCCAGAGTTCTATCTTGGATTTACGCAACAATCCCTTCGGACTTGTTACACACAATAATGGAACCAGATTCTATAGCCACGGAGGCTTGGAATTGGTTGCGGGACATTTTTCAAGACAACAAAAATTCTCGCGCCGTTACCTTAGAACAAGAATTCTCCAACATTGATGTGGCGGATTTTCCAAATGCGTCGGCATATTGTCAACACCTTAAAGTCTTATCGGATCAACTTAAAAACGTTGGTTAGCCTATTACCAACAATCGCTTGGTTTTGCAAATGGTTGCCGGTCTTACCGACACTTATAGTGGTGTGGGGACACTCATCTGACAAAGCAATCCACTCCCATTATTTTATCAAGCATGGTCGATGCTTATTCTTGAAGAGGCGGGCTTCGCCAAAAAGGCCACCACCGTTTCCAATTTTGCCATGATTGCTACTCGTACAAATGACGGTACTATACCTTATGAACCCACACAACAAAATTGGGGACAAAAAGGTAAAAATGGTAATAAAAATTGGGGTGGAAAATCGCGGAAATAATAAAAATGGAGGCCACCAGAATTAAAGTAGCGGTGGTGGAAATTCCGACAGGCAGAATTTCGATGGACAGCAACAGTGGCAACCCAATGGCGACCCAACACAGTGGGCCTGACAGTGGCCATGGGCAGTGCCACCTTGCCCTTACCCAACTGGGAACTGGGCCAGGCCCAATTACCGTCCCAGTGGTGTGCAAACTGCCAGTCCAGGCAGTGTTGGGCCAAGCAGTTTTGGCCCCAGATCAGTCGCAGGTTCCAGTCCAGGCGGTAATGGGCCTTTGCCCAACTAGTGGTAGGAGGCCCATTCGATGATGACAAGCCCGACAAACATCGAGTCCGCCATGCACACTCTTGGAATCAATCCACCTGATGCCAATTGGTATATGGACTCAGGAGCAACGTCTCTTATGACGTCCTCTCAAGGTAACCTCTCGTCCTATTTTATTTTGAGCAAAAATAATGGTATAATTATCGAAAATGGCCATTCTATTCTAATACGAGGTTATGGGTCTACTAAATTGTCTCCCCCAATCCACCACTAACCTTAAAGAATGTGCTTTATGCCCCACAATTAATTAAGAACTTGGTATCTGTTAGAAAGTTTACTACTGATAATTTGGTATCTGTTGTATTTGACCCTTTTGGATTTTTTGTGAAGGATTTTCAGACGGGGACAATCCTAATAAGATGTGATAGTCAAGGGAGATATATCCAATCACTTCACCCATTCAACAATTGAAGTTACCATATACTTTTGCAGCTTTCAACCAATCAATATGGCATGACCGTTTGGGGCATCCGAGGGCATATGTTTTAGCCTCTCTAAAAAATAATAATTTTATTTCTTGTACTAAAAAACAGACTTTGGATAAATATCATTCATGTCCATTGGGTAAACATGTTCAATTACCATTTACTTCATGCAATTAATGCACTTTATTGCCATTTGACATTATACATTGTGATATTTGGACTTCACCCGTTTTGATTTCTTCAGACCATCGGTATTACTTGCTATTATTAGATGATTAGTCAATTTTTTTGTGGACGTTTTCCTTGTCTAAAAAATCACAAGTTTTTTCCACATTTCTAAAATTTAGAGCATTCATCCGAACTCACTTTGAACGGGAAATAAAAAATATCCAATGTGATAATGATAGGGAGTTTGATAATCGGCAGTTTTGGGATTTTTGTAACTCTTATGGCTTGAATTTTTGACTTTCTTGTCCACACACCTCTTCCCAAAATGGAAAGGCCGAACGTAAAATCCGAACCATAAATAACATTGTTCGAAATTCCCTTGCCCATGCCTCATTACCACCCTCCTTTTGGCATCATGCACTACACATGACTACATATTTATTGAACATACTCCCTCACAAAAACCTATCCTACAAAACTCCTCTCAAAATACTCTATTTACGGGACCCCTCATATACACATTTACGGATATTCGGGTGTTTATGCTATCCTTTTTTTCCATCCACCACAGTCAATAAACTCTAACCCCGGTCTGCACCTTGTGTTTTCTTGGGATATCCGTCTAATCATCGGGGATATATGTGTTATGACCTCTCCTCCAATAAAATAACTATGAGTCATCATGTCCTTTTTTATGAAACAAATTTACCATTTGGCAAAATTCACAAGTCCAGACCCTCCACCTATTCATTTTTAGATGATGGATTACCCTCGTATTTGTCTCATATTTTTTGTCCCATCCCGAACCCACTGTTTTGTCCAATCCACAAAATTTGGACCATGGAATAATGGCCTAGTCGCAAGACACTACTGCCCAGCTTCTGGGCCATTTGTTTTGGGCCCAAATTATTCTGGGACACAAACAATGGACTAGTTGCAGCACAGTGCTCAGTGAAATGGGCCTCATTCAATTGGCCCACTGCCTAGTGTTGCCTCGGGTCCTGGAAGTAGCTTGGGCCACAACCCAGCCCGCAGCTCACTGCC
Source organism: Anisodus acutangulus (assembly GCA_029783415.1). Classification (NCBI taxonomy): domain Eukaryota; kingdom Viridiplantae; phylum Streptophyta; class Magnoliopsida; order Solanales; family Solanaceae; genus Anisodus; species Anisodus acutangulus. The sequence goes on from CM056510.1 coordinate 18,976,082, forward strand.
AGACAGTGTTATCCCACCCACCGGCCCACTTGCAAATTCAACCCATTTTTGGTCACCCGTAGTTAATATGGCATTGTCAAACCCAATACCAAATATAGCCTACACACCCAAGTCTCAAAATCACATTTACCTCACAATTCTGTGTCTGCACTCAGTGACCTGAATTGGAAAATGGCTATGGATGATGAATTTAATGCTCTTATTAAAAATAGGACGTGGGATTTAGTACCTCATCCTCCTAATGCCAATATAATTCGGTCTATGTGGATTTTCATTCACAAGAAAAAATGTGATGGTATTTTTGAGAGGCATAAAACCCGTCTTGTAGGTGATGGAAAGACACAACAGGTTGGTGTAGATTGCGGGGAGATGTTCAGTCCGGTGGTGAAACCATCAACTATACGAACGGTCCTCAATTTGGCTTTCTCAAAGTCATGGCCACTCCATCAGTTGGATGTCAAAAATGCTTTTCTTCATGACCAGTTAAATGAAACGGTATACATGCATCAACAACTAGGATATCAGGACTCCAAATATCCAAATTATGTATGCCTACTCAAGCAATCACTTTATGGGCTTAAACAGGCTCCCCGGGCTTGGTACAAGCGGTTTGCGGATTTTGTTTCACACATTGGGTTTTCTAATAATCGTTTTGATCACTCACTATTTATTTACTTACAAGGTAATAATATTGCTTATCTTCTGTTATATGTGGATGATATACTCTTAACAACTTCATTAGATGCTCTTCGCAAATCCATCATGTCACAACTTGTCTTAGAATTTGCAATGAAAGATCTCGGCTCTCTTCACTACTTTCTAGGCATAGCAGTGACATGTCATGCAGGTGGGTTATTTTTATCCCAAAAGAAGTATGCAACAGAGATTGTTGAACGTGCTGGAATGTCCTCTTGCAAACCATCCGCAACACCAGTAGACACTAAATCCAAAATGAGTGCATCCTCTGGCAAGCCTTTTGCTGATCCATCTCTTTATCGCAGCCTTGCAGGGGCCTTACAATATCTTACATTCACTAGACCAGATATTTCCTATGCTATGCATCAAGTATGCCTCTTCATGCATAATCCGATGGATGATCATATGCATGCACTCAAACAGATTCTGAGATATATTCAGGGGACTCTAGAATATGGGTTGCACTTATACCGATCATCGACGTTGGTGTCCTACACCGATGCAGACATGGGTAGATGTCCAGTTACTAGACGCTTTACATCTGGTTATGATATTTTTCATTGCGATAACTTGGTTTCTTGGTCCTCAAAATGGCAAGCCACACTGTCTCGCTCTAGTGCCGAAGCAGAATACCGAAGGGTCGCCAATGTAGTGTCAGTGCTGGCTTCGGAATATGCTCCTAGAACTCCATTGTCCAATTACGAAAGAACATTGGTGTACTGTGATAATGGTAATGCTATCTATCTCTCAGGAAATCCAGTCAACCATCAACGCACTAAACATATCAAACTAGATATTAAATTTGTTCATGAAAAGGTGGCTCGCGGATAAGTGCGTGTCTTACATGTCCCATCGCGCTACCAGATCGCAGATATTTTCACTAAAGGTCTTCCGCTGATATTATTTGAAGATTTCCGGGACAGTTTCAGCATCCGTCTCCCTCCCGCTTCGACTGCAGGGGAGTGATAGAATCATAATTAATTATTCCAATTAATTATGATTATTTTAATATCTTACGTATATGGTAGGACAATTAAAATAGATTAGGGTAAATTAGGATGCATGATTGTAGAGAATCATATCTTATAATTTCCTTATTTTATGCTTGTAATATTGGTATAATTACCAAGTCTTGAAATGAAATCTTTGAGGAAAATATTTCATTGTTCTTACAGAACTCTCAAAGACATCACAGCCGTGGTGGGCATCGAGAGGACTAGTGGTGGAATGGTAAAGTTCAAGAGAAGGTGGAAGCGAAAAAAATAGCGTATGCAAATTTGGTAGAAAGTAAGGATGAGGTGGAGAAGTGGACGAATATGGAATTATATAATATGACGCGGAAAGAGGCAAAACTGGCGGTTACGGGGGCAAAAATGGTGGCTTTTGAATGTCTATATGCTGAATTAGAGGGAAAATGCGGAGAAAAGAAGTTGTGTAGACTAGCCAAGGCGAGAGAGAGGAGGGCCCGGGACTTGGTAACATGAGTTGCATCAAGGATGATGACGATAAAGTGCTTGTGGAGGACGCGCATATTAGGCAGAGGTGACAGTGTTACTTTCATAAACTCTTGAAAGGAAAAGAAGACAGAGACATTGTGCTGGGAGATCTGGAGCACTCTGGTAGGTATCAGGATTTTGGGTATTGTGAAAAATTTAAGGTTGAAGAGGTTCTGGGTGATGTGCGCAGGATGCACGGGGGACGAGCGACCGGGCCTGATGAGATCCCAGTTGAATTTTGGAAAAGTGCAGGCAAGGCAGGTTTGGAGTGGCTGACGGAGTTGTTTAACATCATTTTAAAAATGGTGAGAATGCCCGAAGAATGGAGGTGGAGTATAATGATTCCTTTGTACAAGAACAAAGGTGATATCTAGAGGTGTAACGACTATAAGGGTATCAAGCTGCTAAGCCACACTATGAAAGTTTGGGAAAGAGTCGTGGAGATGAGGGTGAGAAGAAGAGTGTCTATCTCCGAGAACCACTTTGGATTCATGCCAGGGCAATCGACTACAGAAGCCATCCATCTTATTAGGAGGTTGGTGGAGCAGTATAGGGAGAGGAAGAGAGACTTACATATGGTTTTGATCGACCTCGAGAAGGCATACGATAAAGTCCCTAGGGAGGTTTTATGGAGTTGTTTAGAGGTTAGAAGTGTACCTGTAGCATACACTAGGGCAATCAAGGATATGTATGATGGAGCCAAGATCAGGGTACGGACAATAGGAGGAGACTCGGAGCACTTCCTAATGATGATGGGGCTGCACCAGGGATCAACTCTTAGCCCATTCCTATTTGCCTTGGTGATGGATGGACTAACGCGACAAATCCAATGGGAGGTGCCATGGTGTATGTTATTTGTAGATGACATAGTCCTGATTGATGAGACCCGCAGCGGAGTGAACGCTAAGCTGGAGGTTTGAAGACGGACTCTGGAGTCTAAAGGGTTCAGGATGAGTAGGACCAAGACAGAATACTTGGAGTGCAAGTTCAGTGATGGGAGCGACCTTGAGACAGGCGTGGAGGTGAGGCTTGGTACCAGGTCATTCCAAATAAAGAGAGCTTCAAGTATCTCGGATCTATTATCCAAGGGAATGGAGAGATTTGTGACAATGTCACACATCGTATTCGGGTAGGGTGGATGAAATAGAGGCTTGCATCAGGAGTATTGTATGATAAAAAGGTTCCACAAAAACTTAAAGGAATGTTCTATAGGGTGGTGGTTATATCGACCATGTTGTATGGGGTGGAGTGTTGGCCGGTCAATACTTCGCACACCCAAAAGATGAAAGTTGCGAAGATGAGGATGCTAAGATGGATGTCTGGGCATACAAGGAGGGATAGAATTAGAAATGATGATATCAGGGACAGAGTGGGAGTGGCCTCGGTGGAGGATAAAATGTGAGAAGCTAGGTTGAGATGGTTCGGACACGTGCAGAGGAGAGACATAAATGCCCCAATGCGGAGGTGTGAAATGTTAGCTATGGATGGGTACAAGAGGGGTAGAGGTAGGCCGAGGAAGTATTGTCGTCCTCGAATGTGAATAAGATCGTAACACAAGAATATAGACACAAAAACAACACACACATGAAACACAACTTAATACATTTTATTACCTTACTCAAATAAGAATGTATACTTGACTTTCATTGCGTCTTCGACTTCCCATATGGCTTCTTTTGTGGAGTGATTTCTCCACAACCTTCACAAAAGCAATATCTTTATTCCTGAGGCGCTTAACCTGTCTATCCAGTATTTCTATCAGAATTTTCTTGTATTGAAGCTCTTCATTCAGGACTATCTCCTGGGGCCGGATGATGTGACTTGGGTCGTGCAAGTATTTCTGTAACATTGACACATGGAACATCAGATGCACCTCTTCTAATTCTTATGGAAGGGTTAGTTTGTAAGCCACATTCCCCACTCTTCGTATCTCATATGGTCTAATAAACCTTGGGCTCAACTTCCATTTCTTGCCAAATCACATCACTCCCTTCATTGGAGAGAATTTTAAAAATACTTTCTCCCCTTCTTGAATTCGAGATCTCTTTTGTGATGGTCCGCATAAGATTTATAGCTGCTATGAGCTATTTTGATTCGCTCCTAAATTATCTGCACTTTGTCGTTTGTTTCTTGAATAGCTTCGGGTCCGAACAGTTGCGTCTCACCCACTTTGAACCATCCCAGTAGAGATCTACATTTCGCCCATACAAGGCTTCGAATGGAGCCATCTGTATGCTAGAATGGAAACTGTTATTGTAGGTGAACTCAATTAGACATAGGTGGTCCGACCAGTTGCCCCGAAAGTCCAACATACAAGACCGCAACATGTCCTCCAATGTTTGAATTGTTCGTTCAGCTTGTTCATCGATTTGCGGATGGAAAGCCGTACTCAACTTGACCTTTGTCCCGAGGCCCTGCTGGAAACTTTGCCAAAAATGTGAGGTGAACTGGGAACACCTATCCGAAATAATTTGTAATGGTATCCCGTGTAACCTCACTATTTCTTTTAAATAAATCTGCATGTACTGCTGCGCCCGATATGTAGTCTTGATTGGTAGGAAATGGGCTGAATTTGTAAGCCGATCTACAATCACCCAGATAGAATAATAACCTTCTCGAGTTTTCGGTAGACTAGTCACAAAATCAATAAGAACCTCCTCCCATTTCCACATGGGGACACCAATGTCCTGAAGTAGTCCGCCGGGTTTTTGATGTTCGGCTTTTACCTGTTGACACGTAAGACACCTTCCGACAAACTCTGCAAAATCCTTCTTCATTCCTCCCACCAGCAATTTGCTTTGAGGTCCTGATACATTTTTGTTGAAATTTCCTAGAATCTGCTAACCTGGTTTAGCTTTGATACCAACTTGTCACGCCCCGACTTTTCTCAGGTTTTTCCTTAGGGCGTGATGTCATCTGGACAACTATCCCTTTTCAGGCGAACCATTTAATTTCTTTTCTTCCTAAATTATACATACATCTAGGTGCGGAAATAATATAATCATGTACTTCTTTAATGAAAACACGAGCCCATACTCGAGCATCCAATTTTTTTTCTAGAATCGATGGAAGTTCAAATACAAAATAAAAATATCCGAATCTTAAAAGAAAACAGTCTCATGTGGGGCATTCCCCGAGATAACGAAACTTGATTCTTCAAACGTACTTAATCTGGAATAACTTTCACCAAATCTGAAGTAATGGATTGGTGGGACAATAAGGTAACGATCGCTAGCCATGTTGCAGAGCTTTTTCTCTATCGCACTTTCCTGAAACATGTTAAATAAAAGAGTCATCTCTACCATCCGGAACTGAGTGAGAACCTTGCCTTACAATCCCAAGTAACCTCACAATATTCTAATTATAAACATATTTTAAACATAATAAGCATGTTGTAAAAAATATATTACAACACTTTCATTATATAAGCCAATACATATTCACGTAAAAAATCTTCTCCCCACTTGCCCTAGGAAATACTTAGTTTAACCAGTACCCCTGCTTTATCCCATATAACATATTATATATTTGTTGTGATACGTGCAACCCGATCCAATGCATTTATATATTTGTTGCGGTACGTGCAACCCGATCCAATGCATTTATATAATTGTATATATATATATATATATATATATATGTTATATGTTGAAAAGACTCAAATAATATTTCCTTTTTTCAACTTTTCGCCCTTCCCACTTGTAAGGGTTATAACTCTCGAACCGTAACTTCAAATAAGGTATTTCTTATGCCGAGAAGAAGGTAACATGGGGACCTATCACTATCCCAATTTTCCTCTGAAATACTAAGTGTAACTAGCACAAATTCAAGAAACAATCCTATGAAAACTGTCTCGCCAGAAGTTTTTTTTTAAAAATACAGTCTTTAAGCAGTCATAATGTTTTATTCGTAAGTCGGATTTATCTCCGTAAAGTCTCAAATTGTCGGGAACAGAGAAATATAGAACCTTCATTCAGCACATCATTTTAGATTCCTCACCGGAACATTCAGTTCTTTAATTTTAACAACTCTCAGAAAACTATTTCGCCAGATTTTTGTAAAACAAAACACAATCTTAAAACAGTCATAACTTTATATCCGTAAGTCATATTTATCTCCGTAAAGTCTTAAACTGTCAAGAACAGAGAAATATAAAACTTTCATTCAACATAACCTTTCATATTCCTCTCCAAAACATTCAGTTATTCCATTATACGTTCTGCCTTCCAGATTTCATTTGATCCGAGGCAGAAACTTTAAACCGCGATAAATTTCAAACTGCATGTCGGTTTTAGCATCGCTTGGGGTCAATATGATCGTGAAGGAGAGATGTACAACCCTGTAAAATTTCATCAAAATCTAACAAGTGTAACTCAGCGAAACAAATTGTAATTTCATGACTCAAACTAGTTATTAAATAACCTATTAATAATTATTTCATGATCATTATTCCAGCATTCAAATTATATTCTAACATGTATTGTAACTTAAAATAAAGGATTTTATTAAGAGTCATGAGTGAGAGAACTCACTTTTTCTTACTTAGTACCGCAAATGAACTTTCAAACTCCAACTAATCCTTTCCCTTCTTGATCTCTTGGTATTTTTCTGATTTTTGCTCTTGATATTTTTTTTATTTTTTTTTGTTCTTTGTGCTAAGTGCTTTCTTTTGTGCTATGTAGAATATATAGTGAGTTGTGTGTGTAACTTGTCGGAAGTGGAAGGAAAAAAGATTGAGCGAGATTAAATAACCTTACATTATAAAAATTTTCAGGGGAGATCCGGCTTAAGGAAAGATAAAATTACTTCTAGATCGTATTTAGCCCCATCTTAATCATTTAGCAGGGAATTTTTTTTCCACATAGAACACCACAAGCTAAACTATTTAATCTAAAGAAAATCCAAAAAAGATGGTTAAATTAACTGTTTCATTAAACAAATCTTTACTTTAATATATATATATATCTCAAAAACATCACACAAGCTTAACAATCTCAATAAGCTTAAACACTTAGCAAGTAACTGATACAAAGCAATTAGCTAGCATCATGAACTACTTTATTTGCACGTGTACATTTAGTATATGTAGTCATATTTAGTCTTGTGTAATTATTGTAAATATAGGATCCCTAGTATACGAGGATTTCACATTATACACCCTATATATATTTTGTATTAATGAAAAAGGAATCCTCATATACTAGGGATCCTATATTTACCATATATAAACAAAACTAAATATGGCTACATATATTAAATGTACACGTGCTAATATACTTAACCATAAAAAAGTAACTCACAAAAAATACTCCAAGCATGTGCACTTAATACTAATCAAGCTTCCAGTATCACCTTCGACGCTATGTTCCATCATTTTTTGAAAACCAACCAAAAAACACAAGATGGACAGAAAAATCCGTCGATCACTTTATTACATCCTAATTTTACTTTTATTAGAGAAATTATTTTTTTACAACTCAAAGCTAAGTCATCCTACTCTTAATCAATTAATCAGCCCACAAATCTCTAGAAACCAACACCTAATCAACTCTCCAATAACGACATGCTAGCATAAATTCATGCTTTGAATGGCACTGATGAAGTTAATCAGTTTGTTTGGAAAGAAATAAAAGATGTCAAACTTAAGAAGCAACAACTGAAATGAGAGATATTAGGATTTGAGACTCAAATCCGACTAATCAGAAAATAATAAATAAGCGAAAAATAAATAACACACACAAATTTATAGTGGTTCACCCTCAATGCGAGAGTTACATCCACTTTGTCACTGCAGATTTTCACCATAATCAAAGGGAGTTTTGAGGTTACAATTCTCTCTGCCTCACTTTTCTTTCGTGATGATGCAAAGAAGAACAACGCCCCTAATTTTATAGGAAAAATTAGGGCGACTTTAATACAAGAGAAATTCTTAAAATACCCTTTTCTAAATAACCTTACATTACAAAAAATTTCAGGGGAGATCCAACTTAAGAAAAGATAAAATTACTTCTAGATCGTATTTAGCCCCATCTTAAGCATTTAGCAGAGAAAAGTTTTTTTCACATAGAACACCACAAGATAAACTCTTTAATCTTAAAAACTCCAAAAATGATAGTTAAATTAACTATTTCATCAAACAGATCTTCACTTCAACATTAATGGTTAAGGAAAGATTAGACTGATTCTTAAATCAACATCCAGACACCAAACTTTGTTTATATATATATATAGCTTCACAGAACTCTCAATGACATCACAGAAGCTTAACAATATCAATAAGCTTAAACACTTAGCAAGTAACTGATACTAAGCAATTAGCTAGCATCATGAACTACTTTATTAGCACGTGTACATTTAATATATGTAGCCATATTTAGTCTTGTATAAATATGGTAAATATATGATCTCTAGTATATGAGTATTTCACATTGTACATCCTATATATATTTTGTATTAATGAAAAAGAAATCCTCATATACTATGGATTCTATATTTACCATAGTTAAACAAGACTAAATATGGAAACATATATTAAATGTACACGTACTAATATACTTAACCAAAAAAAAGAAACTCACAGCAAATACTCCAAGCATGTGCACTTAATACTAATAAAGGTTCCAGTATCACCTTCGACGCTATGTTCCATCATTTTTGAAAACTAACCAAAACACACAAGATGGACAAAAAAAATTCATCGATCACTTTATTACATCCTAATTTTACTTTTATTAGAGAAATCATTTTTTACAACTCAAAGCTAATTCATCTTATTCTTAATGAATTAATCAGCCCACATATCTCATAGAAACCAACACCTAATCAACTCTCCAATAACGACATGCTAGCATAAATTCATGTTTGAATGGCCACGGATGAAGTTAACCAGTTTGTTTGGAAAGAAATAAAAGATGTCAAACTTAAGAAGCAACAACTGAAGTGAGAGAAATATTAGGATTTGAGACTTAAATCCGACTAATCAGAAAATAATAAATAAGCGAAAAATAAACAACACACACAGATTTATAATGGTTCACCCAAGCTACGTTCACTTTGCCGCTGTAGATTTTCACTATAATCAAAGGGAGTTTTGAATTTACAATTCTCTCTGCCTCACTTTTCTCCCATGATGATGCAAAGAAGAACAACGCCCCTAATTTTATAGGAAAAATTAGGGCGATTTTAATACAAGCGAAATTTTCAAAATACCATTCACTAAATAACCTTACATTATAAAAAATTTCAGGGGAGATCCGGCTTAAGGAAAGATAAAATTACTTCTAGATCGTATTTAGCCCCTGTTAAGCATTTAGCAGGGGAAAGTTTTTTCACATAGAATACCACAAGCTAAACTCTTTAATCTAAAAAACTCCAAAAATGATAGTTAAATTAACTGTTTCATCAAACAGATCTTTAATTCAACATTAATGGCTAAGGAAGTATTAGATTCATATATATATATATATATATATATATATATATAACTTCACAGAACTCTCAAAGACATCACACAAGCTTAACAATCTCAATAAGCTTAAACACTTAGCAAGTAACTGATACTAATCAATTAGCTAGCATCATGAACTACTTTATTAGCACGTGTACATTTAATATATGTAGCCATATTTAGTCTTGTGTAATTATGGTAAATATAGAATTCCTAGTATACGAGGATTTCACATTGTACACCCTAATATATTTTATATTAATGAGAATGAAATCCTCATATACTATGGTTCCTATATTTACCATAGTTAAACAAGACTAAATATGGCTACATATATTAAATGTACACGTGCTAATAAAGGTTCCAGTATCACCTTCGACGCTATGTTCCTGTTGGAAATTTTACTAATGTGGGATTGAGTTTATACCATCGTTAATGACTTAAACACATGTGCCCCGCATGTCGAAAACATAGTTTCTTCACATATTCCTAATCTACTAAGTGAGTAGATGATGTTAGTGCCAACTATCATCAAATTTCGTTAAGAAATGAAGGAGATATTGGTACACAAAGTAAGGTGTTTGAGACATAAAAAGACGGAGGGTCTTTGGCCAAAATGACAAAACTCCCACGTTGGTAGTAGAAGGAAATTTTATGCAATATATAAACTCTAAGTTTGAGTAAGGGTTTTGGGCTCCAAGGGGTAACCCATATGTTTAGAAGGGAGAGGACCTAGAAGAGCTTGGGTCCGGTCCAGGTCACGAGTCACTTCTTCTGGAACTTTTTTTTTGTCCCTGAAATAATATCTATTTACAGTTTGGTCCCTGAAGGTCTTGGAACGTTACAACAGTTCTAAAACCAATAGACGTAACGGTTGGCTGCTTAATTGCTCAAAACGTTACAAAGGCAATAAAGGCCAACAACTTAAAAATGTTACCAACGTTACGAAGGCAATAAAGGCCAACAATTACAAGACGTTTTGCCTCCCTATGACTTCTGGCCTCCCTTTCGGGTCCTATATATTGAACACTTCAGTTCAAACAAAATAGACACTTCGGAACAAAAAGGCACAGGCAGAACACACTCAAACTAGTTTATCTTTCTGTTCTGTTCTTCGTCAAGAACATACACACAAAAAATGACAATACAGAAAGCAGGCATAAATCTTTTTCCGTTCTCTTTCTTCAGCAATCTGTTCTTATTCATTGTCTTAACTAGGATCAATTGTATTTGTTTTGTACAATTGATTAGTTGCTGTTTTATCTTGGGAGACAATTGTCCAATACTGTAAAAGCATTTATACGGGGCATTTTTGTCTTAAAGACAGAGAGCCATCTCTCGACTCAGCGTTCCTTTTGTTTAACCTTTCAAATACACTTTAACCCCATTTTCGTTACCTACAATCCGGTTTATAACCCACAAATACCAACAAGTTTAAGACAAAATTGTTTGTATTTTCTAAGTGTTCGGAAGATGTCGGTCAACATTTATGGTTTCAGTTTTGGTTCTTCCAATTTTGGCTGTGTTATCACCGAAGATTCTATTGACAATTCCGTTAATAGTTCGTGTTCGGCTATTGTTAACAATTTTATTTATGGTTTTGCTGATGTTCATGGCACTGCTGCTAATCGAGGAAATATTGTTGTCTCTGGCACTGCTCAAGGAAATGTTGCTGTCTATACTCATGACAGTTTCCAAAGTAAACGCCAAGGTAAGGTTTTGGCATCAATTACAACAAAAGAAGGAGACTAAAGATGCTCTTCTATATTACTGCATTGAGCATGTATAGATCTTAGATAGAAGATCCTCCTTCTGGTGGGGGTGCAATGGACACTCAGTCTAACACAATGACTGAAGTGAGCCAGAATATCCAGGTCTCAAATGAACTGAAGGCCAAGAACAAACGCAAGGCAGAGGCTAACTTCATACAAGACGAGGGTAATCCTCCGGATCTTGACGACAAGATTGTGGATATCTCGGCAGTAGTGCCGAAGGAAAATCTGGTAGAGAATCCAAGACAATAGTGGATAGATACGGGTGCAACTCATCACATCTGCTCAGATAAGAGTGCATTCTCCTCTTACGCCCCAGTCACGGGCAAAAAGCTGTTCATGGACAACAACGCCACCTCTAAAGTGCAAGTGGTTGGAAAGGTTGTCCTCAAAATTACTTCAGGCAAATAGATCACCCTAAAGGAAGTGATGCACGCCCCTGACATCCGCAATAACTTGGTTTCAGGGCCATTGTTGGTCAAGGCTGGTTTTAGACTAGTTTTTGAGTCCAACAAGTTTGTAATAACTAAGAATGGTATATTTGTAGGAAGAGGGTTTGCGTGTGATGACCTCTTCCAAATGAATGCCATGTCTGTAATTCGTTCATCTAATGAAACGAATCCTTCTACTTACTTGCTTGAGTCTTCTATTCTTTGGCATCATAGATTAGGACACGTCAACTACAAATCTATTCAAAAGTTAGTAAAGTTGGAATTATTTCCTTCCTTCGACATAAACCCTCAACATAAATGTGAGGTGTGTGTAGAGGCAAAATTAACCAAGTTATCTTTCCATTCAGTCGAAAGAAATACCACTCCTCTAGAACTTATTCACACGGAGATATATGATTTAAAGTCTGTACAAACTAGAGGGGGGAACAAGTACTTTGTGACATTCATTGATGATAGTACAATGTATTGTTACATTTACTTGTTGAAAAGTAAAGATGAAGCCTTTTAAGCATTTAAACGTTACAAAGCAGAAGTTGAAAATCAACCAAACCTACGGATTAAGGCAATTCGTAGTGATAGAGGGGGAGAATACGTAGCACCGTTTGAAGAATACTGTGCTCAATTCGGCATTGTTCATCAAATGACCACTCCTTAATCACCTCAGTCTAACGGTATTGCTGAGCGTAAAAAATGCATGTTAAAGAAAATGATGAATGCCTTACTCATCAATTCCGATTTAGCCCAAAGCATGTGGGACGAAATGATTCTTACCGCTAATACAATTCTTAATAGAGTTTCGCATAAGCGTAATCATAAAACTCCATATGAATTATGGAAAGGAAAGAAGGCCACTTACAAATATTTGAAAGTGTGCAGTTGTCTGAAAAAGGTCGAAGTACCTAAACCAAAGCAGGTCAAAATTTGACCTACGACTGTAGATCGCATATTCATCGGATATGCAAATAACAATAGTCTTATCACTTCTTAGTGTATAAGTCGGAGATACCTGATATCCACAAAGGTATGATCATGGAATCAAGGAATGCTGAATTCTTTGAAGAGATCTTTCTTAGAAAGGAAAAAGAAATAATTTCACACAAACGAAGTTATGAACAAAGTGCTCAAAGTCAACAAGACTCGAGAGTTTCTGATTATCCAAAACAAGACGTTCCAGATCTACAGGACTCAGAAGTTATTGACTATCCAGAATTTAATGATCCAGACGTACAGAACGTAAGGGTTCCAGAGGTGGAACCAAGAAGCTATAGAAAGCAAAATAAATTCCATCATGTAAAACCATACTTGGGAAATAGTTGATCTTCTTCGGAAAGCAAACCTTTGGGTTGTAAGTGGATACTCAAAAGAAAGTATAAAGAAGATGGAACTATTGAAAAGTATAAGGCCAGATTGGTAGTCAAAGGCTACAATCAAAAGGAGGGCCTTGATTACTTCGACACATACTCACATGTGTATAGATTAACGTCCATAACGGTAGTCATAGCCATAACGGCTTTGCGTGACCTTGAGATACACCAAATGGATGTTAAGACAACCTTCCTAAACAGAGATTTAGAAGTGGAAATATACATGGAACAATCCAAAGGGTATGTGATTCCAGGACAAGAAAAGAAAGTATGTCGACTTGTTAAGTCTTTGTACGGACTCAAACAAGCCCCGAAACAATGGCATGAAAAGTTTGATAATACTTTATTATCAAAAGATTTCTCCATTAATGAATGTGATAAATGTATCTATATCAAAGGGAACTCTGACTCATTTGTCATGATATGCCTTTACGTAGATGACATGCTCATCACCGAAAGTAGTCTAACCTTGATCCTAGAGACCAAGAAGATGTTGAAATAATGTTTTGACATGAAGGATACAGGTATTGCAGATGTGATCTTAGGAATTAAGATTTCTAAGACATCTGACAGACCGGTCCTATCTCAATCTCATTACATTGAAGATGTTCTGAGGAAGTTTGATGCATTTGACAGTCCCCCTATAAAGTCACCAATGGATATGAATCATAGAATTGATAAAAATTGTGGTGCACCCATATCCCAGGAGCGATATGCACAGGTCATTGGCAGTTTAATGTACATTACAAACTGTACTCGACCAGACATCGCTTATCCAGTTAATAAGTTGGCTAGGTTCACTCGTAATCCTAGAAATGATTACTGGAAGGCGTTAAATCGGATACTACGATATCTGAAATATTCGCTAACCTATGGATTACACTATTCTAGATATCCAGCTATATTGGAAGGATACAGTGATGCAAACTGGATATCAAACATAAAGAACACCAAATCCACCAGTGGGTATGTTTTTACAATTGGTGGTGGAGCTGTGTCTTGGAAATCCTTTAAGAAAACATGCATCGCCTGATCCACGATGGAATCAGAGTTTATCGCTTTGTACAGTGCAGGAGAAGAAGCAGAGTGTCTTCACTACTTCTTAGAGGATATCCCATGTTGGGATAAACCCGTGCCTTCGGTGATGATTCACTGTGACAGCTAGTCGGTTTTAGGAAGAGCACAAAGTAATATGTACAATGGCAAGTCTAGACATATTCGTCAGAGGCATAAGACTGTTAGGCAGTTGATCACTACAGGTGTCATTTCCATTGATTATGTCAAATCAAAGGATAACTTAGCAGATCCTTTAACTAAAGGCCTACCCAAAGATCAAATATTCTGCTTGTCTAGGGGAATGGGCTTAAAACCCATACAATAAGAATCTTTATGGTGGTAACCCAACCTTACTGACTGGATATCCCAAGAATTTGGTTCAATAGGAAAACTAAGCTATAGATGTTCAGTTTAACGCTTCACTTAAAGTAAGAGCACTTCAGATTATCATTCTTTAAAGAAGATAACTCCAAGGCCGTTCCCGCGATAGACATTAAGTGCTACCTGCATAATGGGTAAATGAAAAGTTTCTGAAACTTTTAGTGATTTCTAACACTTGCGAGTGGGGTAGAGCTATTCCTTATAGGAGATCACCTATTTAAGTGCGAAGATAGGTCGCTTCAAATGAACGCACTTAAGAATCCAAGAGTGTCCATGGCCACAACGGACAAAACAATAAGAAGAAATGAATAAGCAGGGTTATTGTGTTGATATCATTGTCTTGGTTTACACTAAACATTGATGGTTCAAGACATCATGTTCACCGCGCAGTAAGTAAATTCGATGGTAATCGACTAAGAAAGGTTTAAAGCCTAAAGCTACCTTTCTTGATGCAATATCTTTTTCGCTGAAAGATTGCTGAACTTTGGCCCCTTATGTGCACCAATTATCTTTCAAGAGGGGATTGTTGAAAATTTTACTAATGTGGGATTGAGTTTATCCCATATTTAATGACTTAAACACGTAGCCCCGCATGTCAGAAACATCATTTCTTCCCACATGCCTAATCTACTAAGTGAGTCGATGATGTTAGTGCCAAGTATCATCAAATTTCGTTAAGAAATGAAAGAGATATTGGTACACAAAGTAAGGTGCTTAAGACATAAAAAGATAGATGGTCTTTGGCCAAAATGACAAAACTCCTACATTGGTAGAAGAAGAAAATTTTATGCAATATATAAACTCTAAGTTTGAGTAAGGGTTTGGGTCCCCAAGGAGTAACCCATGTGTTTAGAAGGGAGAGAACGTAGGAGAGCTTGGGTTCGAGGCTATGCTCCAGACGTGCGCCGCCGCCGCCCGTCTGGTCCGGGTCACGAGTCACTTCTTTTGGAACTTTATTTTTTGTCCCTGAAATGTTATCTATTTACATTTTGGTCTCTGAAGGTCTCGGAATGTTACAACAGTTCTGAAACTAACAAACGTAACGGTTGGCTGCTTAATTGCTCAAAACGTTACAAAGGCAATAAAGGCCAACAACTTAAAAACGTTACCAACGTTACAAAGGCAATAAAGGCCAACTATTGCAAGACGTTTTGCCTCCATATGACTTATGGCCTCCCTTTCTTGTCCTATATATTGAACACTTTAGTTCAAACAAAATAGACACTACGGAATAAAAAGGCACAGGCAGAACACACTCAAACTAGTTTATCTTTCTGTTCTGTTCTTCATCAAGAACATACACACAGAAAATGACAATACAGAAAGCAGGCAGAAATCTTTTTCCGCTCTCTTTCTTCAGCAATCTGTTCTTATTCATTTTCTTTGCTAGGATCAATTGTATTTATTTTGTACAATTGATTAGTTGCTGTTTTATCTTGGAAGACTATTGTCCAATACCGTAAAAGCATTTATACGGGGCAATTTTGTCTTAAAGACAGAGAGCCATCTCTCGACTCATCGTTCCTTTTGTCTAACCTTTCAAATACACTTTAACCCCATTTTCGTTACCTACAATCCGGTTTATAACCCACAAATACCAATAAGTTTAAGACAAAATTGTTTGTGTTTTCTAAGTGTTCGGAAGATGCCGATCAACAATTATGGTTTCAGTTTTGGTTCTAATTCCGGTTTTGGCTGCTTAATTGTTCAAAACGTTACAAAGACAATAATTACAAGATATTTTGCCTTCCTATGACTTTTGGCTTCCCTTTCTGGTCTTATATATTGAACACTTCAGTTCAAACAAAATAGACACTACAGAACAGAAAGGCACATGCAGAACACAACTCAAACTAGTTTATCTTTCTGTTATGTTATTCGTCAAGAACATACACACATAAACTACGCAAAAAAAAATTTACGCTCTCTTTCTTCAGCAATC
Organism: Anisodus acutangulus; assembly: GCA_029783415.1. Classification (NCBI taxonomy): domain Eukaryota; kingdom Viridiplantae; phylum Streptophyta; class Magnoliopsida; order Solanales; family Solanaceae; genus Anisodus; species Anisodus acutangulus. The sequence continues at coordinate 18,992,688 of CM056510.1, forward strand.
TGTTCTTATTCATTGTCTTCACTAGGATCAATTGTATTTTCTTTGTATAATTGATTAGTTGCTGTTTTATCTTGAGAGACTATTGCTCAATACAGTAAAAGCATTTATACGGGGCAATTTTGTCTTAAAGACAGAGAGTCATCTCTCGACTCATCGTTCCTTTTGTTTAACCTTTCGAATACACTTTAACCCCGTTTTCATTACGTACAATCCGATTAATAACCCACAAATACCAACAGTTCCATCATTTTTGAAAACCAACCAAAACACACAAGATGGACAGAAAAATCAGTCTATAACTTTATTACATCCTAATTTTACTTTTATTAGAGAAATCATTTTTTACAACTCAAAGCTAAGTCAGCCTACTCTTAATCAATTAATCAGCCCACCAATCTCATAGAAACCAACACCTAATCAACTCTCAAATAAAGACATGCTAGCATAAATTCGTGTTTTGAATGGCCATGGATGAAGTTAACCAGTTTTTTTGGAAAGAAATAAAAGATGTCAAACTTAAGAAGCAACAAATGAAATGAGGGAAATGTTAGGATTTGAGACCCAAATCTTACTAATCAGAAAACAATAAATAAGCGTAAAATAAATAACATACAGATTTATAGTGGTTCACCCTCAATGCGAGAGATACGTCTACTTTGCCGTGCAGATTTTCACTATAATCAAAGGGAGTTTTGAGTTTACAATTCTCTCCGCCTCACTTTTCTCTCACGATGATGCAAAGAAGAACAACGCCCCTAATGTTATAGGAAAAATTAGGGCGACCTTAATACATGCGAAATCCCAAAATACCCGCCACTAAAAACCTTACATTATAAAAAATTTCAGGGGAGATCCGGCATTTAAACTAGACTGGGCTCTGATACCACTATAGGGTTATGTTGGGTTCGTAAACACGTAGCAAGCACAACAGAAGTTTAAAAACTTTCTTACCCAGCAACAATCCTGGCATGGCTTATACGATAATCACGTTGTATGTTCAAAACATGATAAAAGAAAACTTACAGGTTTTTGAGCTCGAGATTCAATACTAAGGTATCCACGTGATTAGTCTCCTGCAAGATTTAACTCCAGTGTATCTCCTAATCAAGAAAGCTAGGAAATCTTATTTTAGGAATTGATAAGTTATTTTCTGTAACCTCATAAATATGGGGTATGTGTTGTATTTATAAGAGTTCAGGACAAAACCTAAACAAATATGAAATAGGAAAACCTAGGCCCATGTCAATGTTCAGTGGACCAGCTGGCCACCTCACATGCCCCAGTGGACGGCCACTGCTCCATTTTGGGCCAGTAATTTCTGGCCCAATTAATTCCCTGTATTTGTTCGAGTATCCATATAATATATCCAACATATTTAATTAAATCCGAAATCCAATTCAACTTAATTAAATAATTTCTATCAAATAGAAATATTACATAATTATTATAAATTAAATATTTTGATTCTCAATCGAATATTTAATACTTTCTCAATAAACTCTTAGATCGAAGAAACAATCACATATAGTGTGACCCTATAGGCCTTCACATATCAACATTAATCCAATTAAGGTCCATATAAAACTCCTAGACTGCGTCGTATGGCGAACTCAATATATGAAGTACGTTTACATGAATCCAACAAACTTAACCGTTATGCGAAACTATAAATTCCTTTCATTCGCGACACACTCGATTAATTTTAGGATTTGCCAAGTGTATCCAAATGGCTTAATCACTTTATCTCACATTTATTAGTTGACAACTAGATCATATTTTAAATATGTCTCTTGCACTGGCCAGTGACTTTAGTCAACCTAATAACATTGAGAAGTTGAGTGCTCTCTCGAATTTCCAATCGATGAATGAATCTTATTCTTGGCTCAACTACCACCTTGAATTATCAAACAATCAAACAATAATTCAATAATTGCAAATGCCATAAATATTAATCTCATTAATAATACGAATGTGTTCAAGTACATTTTGTCCCTAATATATATTGTCTCTAGGACATACATACTTTCACAAATCTCATAGAAACCAACACCTAATCAACTCTCCAATAACGACATGCTAGCATAAATTCATGCTTTGAATGGTCACAGTTGAAGTTAACCCGTTTGTTTGGAAAGAAATAAAAGATGTCAAACTTCAGAAGCAACAACTGAAATCAGAGAAATATTAGGATTTGAGACCCAAATCCGACTCATCAGAAAACAATAAATAAGCAAAAAATAAATAACACACACAGATTTATAGTGGGTTACCCTTAATGCGAGAGCTACGTCCACTTTGCCGCTGCAGATTTTCACTATAATCAAATAGAGTTTTGAGTTTACAATTCTCTCTGCCTCACTTTTCTCTCGTGATGATGCAAAGAAGAACAGCGCCCCTAATTTTATAGGAAAAATTAGGGCGACCTTAATACAAGCGAAATTTCCTAAATAACCTTACATTATAAATTTTTTCAGTGGAGATTTGGCTTAAGGAAAGATAAAATTACTTCTAGATAGTATTTAGTCCCATCTTAAGCATTTAGCAGGGAAATGTTTTTCACATAGAACACCACTAGATAGACATCACACAAGCTTAACAATCTGAATAAGCTTAAACACTTAGCAAGTAACTGATACTAAGCAATTATCTAGCATCATGAACTACTGTACATTTAATATATGTAGTCATATTTAGTCTTAATCAATTAATCAGCCCACAAATCTCATAGAAACCAACACCTAATCAACTCTCCAATAACGACATGCTAGCATAAATTCATGCTTTGAATGGCCACGGATGAAGTTAACCAGTTTGTTTGGAAAAAAATAAAAGATGTCAAACTTAAGAGGCAACAACTGAAATGAGGGAAATGTTAGGATTTGAGACCCAAATTCGACTAATCAGAAAACAATAAATAAGCAAAAAATAAATAACACACACAAATTTATAGTGGTTCACCCTCAGTTAAGGCTGTTCAAAAATCGGTCAGGACCGGCAAAATGGACCGAACCGAATCAGACCAGAAAGGACTGGACCCAAGAAAACCAGTCCGGTCTTCGGGTCGGGAAATATTTTTTCCGGGTTCCTGTCCGGTCCGGTATAAACCCGAAATAACCCGGGACCGGACCGGACCCGGTTATAAAAATAAATAAATCCTTTACGTTAGGCTATAGTCAGTTTTTTACTAAGATTATGTTCCCAGTTTGGTTAAATTATTAATTTATTATTATATTCTCAAGGAAATTATATCATCTATATGAGATCTGACCACTAATGACGGTCATGGAAGAAGTTGTAAATTATATCATTTTTGGATCTCTACCGCCCATGAACCGTATTCGTATGGTGCGTAGTGATAAATATCTAAGTACTTTAAGCTTCAATACATGAATTTTGATAACATTTAAAAGAGATTAAATTAGGCAAATTACTTCAACGTAGCAGATTTATAACAAAGCTAATGTAAAGCAATTTGAATTTTCTTCAGAACTGGTCCGGTCCTGGTTTTAGACATAACCTGCCGGTCCGGTCCGGTCCAGGATCGATAATTGCCGATCCGATCTTCGGTCTACCATTTTATAATTTTCGGTCTTCGATCCGGTCCGGTTCGATTTTGGACCGGTGAATAGACCTACCCTCAATGCGAGAGCTACGTCCACTTTGCCGCTGCAAATTTTCACTATAATCAAAGGGAGTTTTGAGTTTACAATTCTCTCTACCTCACTTTTCTCTCGTGATGATGCAAAGAATAACAACGCCCCTAATGTTTTAGTGAAAATTAGGGCGACCTTCATACAAGCGAAATTCCCAAATACCCTCAATTAAATAACCTTACATTATAAAACATTTCAGGAGAGATCGGCCACCTACTCCTCCGGGAGAGGGGTCGATCAACGTTCCACACTCTGCGTAGGTTCTTCATAGTGTCAGTGGTGAATTAGGCTCCACAACTCAATAATCTCCTACTTGGAGACTAATTTCTATCATCTGTCTCCATCTGCAGCGGTGACTCCAATCCTCATCCAAGGAGTCCAACTGAAGTTACACATAACTTCAGTTTATCATTTGGCATGGCCTTCGTCAGCATGTCTGTTGGATTCTGACTCCCTAGGATCTTCTCAAGCAATAATACCTCTTTTCCCAAAGTTGATCTGATGAAATTATACCTGAGATATATGTACTTCGTTCGAGCATGGTATACCGGGTTCTTTGCCAAATGAATGACAATCTATCTATCACGGTATAGTACACTCCCCTCGTGGTCCTGATCCAATTCCAGCAGAAAATATTGTAGCCATATCATCTCCTTTGTGGCCTCTGTCACTGCAACATACTCAGCCTCACAGTTGGAGAGAGCTACTATTTTTTGCAACTTTGAATCTAGCAGATCACAGTACCTCCGAAGGTGTAAATATACTCGGATTTGCTCTTTCTGCTATCAACATCACCACCATTTTTAGCATCAACATATCCCTGCAATCTTGTCTCAAACTTATTGAAACACAAAGATGAACTTGAGCTGCCCTTAAGATAATTGAAAATCCACTTCACAGCCTCCCAGTGTTACTTTCCCGGATTGCTCATAAACCTGCTAACAACTCCCACTGCATGTGCAATGTCTGGCCTTGTACATACTATCTCTTACATAAGACTGCCAATAACAGATGCATAGGGTACCTTATCCATATGCTCCTTCTCATCCTCGGTCACAGGCGACTGATCATTTGACAAACGAAAATGTCCAGCCAATGGAGTACTAACTGGCTTGGCATTTTCCATGTTAAACCTCTTGAGAACCTTTTTCATGTATTCTTCTTGGGAGAGCTTGAGGCCCTCCTTACTTCTGATGATTCTCATCCCAAGGATTTGATTTGCGGCTCCCAGATCCTTCATTGCAAATTCTTCTGACAAATTCTTCTTCAGCCTATCAATATTATGTAGGTCTACTCCTACGATCAACATGTCATCAACATATATATAGGAGTATTCAAATCTCTTGAAGTAACAACAGTGATCTGCTTTGCACCTTAGGAATTTGACTTTCTTCATAAAACTGTCAAACATCTTATACCACTGTCTTAGAGCTTGTTTCAGTTCGTACAAGCTCTTTTGAAGCTTGCACACCATCTTCTCTTTCCATTTGACCTCAAATCCCTCAGGTTGCTTCATATAGATTTCCTCTTCTAAATCATCGTGAAGAAAATCAATTTTCATGTCCATCTATTGAAGATCCAGATCTTCCTTTGCTACCAGCCCAATAACAGTTCTGATTGTCACTAACTTGACTACGGAAGAGAATATCTCTGTGTAGTCAATGCCTTCTTTCTGTTGAAATCCCTTCACAACTAACCTTGCTTTATAGTGCTTACTTCCATCATGTTATTTCTTTATCCGGTAGACCCATTTGTTCTACAATGCGTTCTTCTCCTTTAGTAACTCAGCTAACTCCTATGTATGATTTGACAATAGTGAGTCCATCTCATCTTTCATTTCCATCTCCCACTTGATCGATTTATCAACTTGCGTAGCTTCTTCGTAACATTCCGGCTCCTCTCTGTCAGTGAGCATAATGTAGTTGAGAGACAGAGAGAACCTCTGAACTGGCTTACTGATCCTGGATGATCTGCGTAACTTTGTGATCGACGTCCGCAGATTTGTTTCAGAATCAACATTTTCATCAACCTTTCCATCACTGGCTTGTTCTACGGCCGCAGTAGTACCTTATTGTAGCTTGGGTGCCGAGAAGTCTCTCAAATCAACTATTTTTGATTCCTTGTTCTTAGATTCTGAACTCTCCTGCAACTTGTCTTTGTACAACACTTGTTCATTGAAGACGACGTCTTTGCTTCGGATGATCTTCCGATTTTGGACATCGTAGAATAGATAGCCAAACTTGGTGTAAACATTGCCAATAAATAACACTTCTTACATTTTGGATCAAGTTTACTTCTAGCAGTAGCATTAATATAAACATAGGATAAGCAACCAAATACTTTAAGAAAAGAAAGATTTACCTTTTTTCCACTCCAAGCCTCTTTTGGAATTTTGAAACCCAAAGAAACAGACGGTCCTCTGTTAATCAAGAAGGCTGCGATATTGATTGCATCTGCCCAGAATGTCCGGGGAAGTCCAGCGTGTATTCTCATGTTTCGTGTACGCTCGTTCAATGTTCGATTCATCCTTTCTGCTATTCCATTTTGTTTGGGTGTTCTAGGAATAGTCTTTACCATCTTGATCCCATTATCAGCACAATAACACTTGAAGTCACCATTAATGTATTCTCCACCATTGTCGGACCTTAGGCTCCTCAACTTAAGGGTTGTCTCATTCTCGACCATGTCTTTCCACCTTTTGAAGACAGTGAATACGTCAGATTTATTTTTCATAAAATAGACCCATAGCTTCCAAGTTGAATCATCAATGAAGGTCACGTAGTAATGTGATCCTCCGAGTGAGAGGACAGTAGTAGGTCCCCACACGTCAGTGTGCACCAATTCAGGCTTCTCAACTTTCAATTCTCTACCCGCACTTGAAAAACTTACTCGCTTCTGTTTTTCATTTTCTTACCTCGACCAACCACCATAGCACCATTCGCCACCTTCCAGGACCCATTACCAAAGTTAAGATCATGTCCCCCATCATCAAGCTGACACACTGAGATCAGATTATGCTTCAAATCCGCCACATGTTTGACCTTTGTGATCTTTCACACATTTCCATTTGACATCTTCAAATTAATGTCTCCAATACAAACAATGTCTAAAGGCTTATCATCTGCCAAATAGACTTTTCCAAGATACCCAGCAACGTAATTTATCATTATATCACGATGTGGGGTAGTGTGGAAAGACGCTCCTGAGTTAAGCAGCCAAAAGTAGATCGGGCTGTCAACAGACAGTAATAACGCATCATCAATATCTTCAGTAGCAACATTTATTCCACTCCCCTTGTTGTTCTCCTTTATAATATGCATCCCTGGAGGTTACGCTGTTACTAATAGTGTGAGATAATAATATTATAACGTAACTCTTAAATAGCCTCGACTAATGATCATCGAGAATGGGATATCGATGATATGTGATAAGTCGACATATGATATGTATCACATCCTTAGAGGATGTAGTATGTCTCATCTGCTACGAGTAATGGCTACTCGTGATGGACACATGGATACTTTGGAAGTATTGGTATACTACGCTGATATACTGTTTATTACACTTGTCTAAAGTATGATCAATGTGTGGGAGATAAAAGTCCTTAGACTTGAGGTCAATACGCGCCTTGTCTACAAAGTAATGTACTTTAATCCCGTCCTAAGCTCAAATGCCTTATAGGTTGAGATACGGCTTGTATTGGGTACATTATGATGTGGATTAAAGGTGGTAGTTGGGCCAAGATTAGGATTCATTCCTTGAATGTATATTCGAGAGAACACTCGGATTCTCAGTGATATTAGATTGACTAAGTCGTTGGCCAACGCAATAGACGTATTTAGAATATGGTCTAGTTGTCAGCTAATATAGATGAGATACAATGATTAAGCCATTTGGATAGACACTTGACAAATCCTAAGCTTGATCGGGTGTGTCGTGAATGAAAGGATTTTATCTTACCACATAAAGGTTAAGTTTACTGGATTCACGTAAACTTACTTCACATATTGAGTTCGTCTTGCGGTGCCATGTAGGAGTTCCGCGTGGACCTTAATTTGATTAATGTCGATATGAGAAGGCCTGTAGGGTCACACTATGTCGATTGTCTGTTTCGATCTAAGGATGTATTAAGAGATTAATTAAATGTTCGATTTAGAATCGAGACATTTAAAATCGAACATTTAAATGAATAATAATTATTTTAATTATGTCAAAATTAAATTTTGGATTTAATTAAGAATGCGCGAGAAATAAATCGAGAAAGTGCAAAAACTCATTGAGCGCCACGACGCCCATACCCTAGGGTCGCGGCGCCTCTGCCTCGATTTTTAGGCCACGCCCAAGGTCAAACCCTAATTCGGTTTTGACCTAGTTTTCAACTATAAATAGTGGTATTATTTTCATTATTAATACACTAATTTCAAATTATCATTTTAAGCCTTTGAGACTTAGAATTAAACTCTCTCGAACCTCTGCCGGACTTTCTAGCTTTCCGAAAGAGAAATACATTGAAGCTTGGAGCTTGCAATCGGAAGGGCAACCGCGTGTCTATCTTATAGTAGATAAAGACTCCAGATACTATAACCTGTAAGTATTATTCTTTATGTTACGGGTTTGATTGTTGTATAACCATACCAGAAATGTTGTTGGGGGTAAGTAAGAAATAAAAAATTTAACTTCCGTTGTGCCTTACTTATGTGCTTTGAATCCACCAAAACCCTACAATGTAAACATCAATCTCTACAAAAGGTCCAACTCACCTCAAGAATTCTTGAGAAAAACTTAAGAAAGAACTAGACATCGCATTTACTATCTTGTATTATGAGATTATGAAAAAAGGGCACTACAAAAGAAGTTATTCGACTATAGAGACAAAGTCTCTAAAACTCTCAAAAGAAACATGCTTTCAGGATTGACAACCTCCAACCGTACTCAAAGTATAGAAGATGAGTAAGGAAAAAAACACAAGGACAAGAGTTCCTAAAACTAAACATCAGGAATTCACTTTGCAAGAAATAAGGAATTACAAGAAATTAGAGAAAAAATCAATAGGAAGAATATCAGCAACAGAAAAGGGTGGAAGAATGTCGCGGTCCCTTTCAGGCGTCGTGGTGTAACCTACATTTTTCCATCGGTAGGTGAACCACTTTTCAAATAATAATATACATCATAAAAATAGGCAGAAATGAAAGAAGTAATTATAAAGTTATCTCCATATAACATAAATAAAGTCAAATCAAATCCAATAATCTAGTTATTACAACCACATTGATCTAGTCTATAATATAATAGCACTAAAACAAGAGTAAAATAGTCTGAAAGTAGGATAACTGTCTCATGAATACAAATGAAAGACGGGATAATAAGAGTAGCATACAGGGCATATTGGAGATGACATGCTCACCCGAATACTCTAATCTCCAAAGCCGGACTCAGCCATGTGGTTTAGAGCTAGAAGATGATGATGTATATGTATCCAACAAGAATGCATCAAGTGTAGCATGAGTACAAAATGTACCACCATAGGCATCATAGGCCGACAACGACGGAAGATACGTAATTGACATAAATACCAAGTTGACTCTCATATAAATCCTACTCTAAACAGTTCAATAATCTACATAAGTCACCTTATTCACATAAGAGTTCAGTACTCAACAATCCAGATATTATGGAAGTTAAACAACAAGATCCACTTAATCATGACAACCAATTCAAGTCTCGATAATCGGTCCAAATGACGTTACCACTCAACAAGTAATCAATGAATTTGAATGTTTGATATGGATGCAATACAAGGTACCCTTCCATCAACCCGGTATACACATGTTTAAATTCTATGAATCGTGACCTATGGGGGACCCCCGCCATCCATATACCGCTCCTAGCCAGTTGGAATTTAACACACGAATCTGACTAGAGACCAAGACTCATTTTTGAGAAATATCAATCTTTTACTCAATCATTTCAATCATCTCTATGCTTCCAACCATCTCATAAGAGTATCCTTACCTTTTCGGTCTCATTGGACCCACATACCACTCCACTTTCAATATCAAAACCATGAGTGTATGAATGTAACAATAATAAAGTAAGTAATCAGAATGTATAAGATGCAATCAAATATATAGGAGGTGAATATCACATTCTTCACAACTCAATAACATGTGATTCCACATAATGAATCTTTCATATAAGAAGAAAATGTGAAGAGTACACAATAATTTATCAATCAATGGCGACAAGCCCAAATAATGATGACAAGACAAATAACAACAGTCAAAATCAACCCTAAGGTTGATTTCCTGAATCACCCTCCAACACAGTTAAACATCGGTACTCACCTAAGCATTCATCTCAACCGCTAAGGTGGGACCCCCAAACACATTTAGTACCCCTCAATATATATAGCAGCTACATACTTCTATTGGGGTCTATAAATAATAAACCGTATCCTACCTCAGATCCGAGCAGGTGCCACAAACCTCAGTACTCTATGCAGGTCTTTCCCTTGTGAAGAGCCTCGTAATACTAGTACTCTAACACATAGATTCTACGTTAATAATTAATCTAATACATGAACTTTATTTCTCAAAACGGAACTTTGGTAATTAATCTAATACACATAGATTCTAAGTTAAAAGTCCACCCCAAAATTGACCCCATGCCGGTGGTAAAATCGGAACTTTATTTCTCAAAACGCATGATAATACGCTATAGAGTCAAATCCTTAAATTAATTTAAACACTAATCACACATGGACCTTTAATTTCATAATTAGCGAAAAAACCCAACTGAAACCCCAATTTTTCTCCCAATATAGATTTCGATTCTAATGATCAAATTAACCATCACGATACCCTGTACTATCATTACCCAACACTAAGTTACAATATTACAATAATAAGATCAATAAACAACCCCTAATTCATGAATTACAAAACTCTTATTCCAGTATGAAATCCTAAATTGTTTCTTCCCTAATTTAAGAAATACACTTAGATTACAAGACACATAGATAATAAATAAGTAAAAGGGAATGAAAGATCTTACCCTCAAGATGGATGATAAAGAGAAATCTAAAAATCCTCCCTCTACCGAGTTCAACTCCCAAGGAATGGTTTTGGGGAAAATAAATTTATTTTGGGCATTAAATTCAGGTCTGGAAAACAGTGGTTCTGCTTCCGCATAATCAATATCTCCTAGGGAAAATAACAGGCCGCCAAGGCGGAATAACTTAATGTACAACAAGGACGCAAAATCGGATAATCAATCATAGAGGTGGGTCGCCTCTGCGCAATCAAGTCTGTAGAAGCAGACATAGCCAATGTCACAATGACCCGCATCTGTGAGCCAAACTCTGCAAAGGTGGCTCCGCAGAAATGTCCACGGGCTCGCTGGTGCGGCATACCAAAAATCAACAACATGAAAACTAAGCTAATTCTTTACCATACATCCGAAACGCTCCTGAGAGCCCCCTCACCAATACGAACCAAATATGAAACACCAAGATAAGAAATGCTACAAACCCGTTCGCGCACTCTGATTTCTCATACGACTGAGATAAGGCTTACTTTTCTACGAAATCCACCAAAATACTCAAATTTTATAATTTTCTAAATAGAGTCACAAAACACCTCGAGTATTGAATTAATGACTCGATTAAGTTATAAATGACCCCATAGAACTTTCGTTAGTGACGAAACCTAGAAATGAACCCATATGCTCAAAAGTCAACTTTGGGTCAAGCTTATCATTTCAAAACTATGCATTTTGGATTTTCCTCCCGAAATTAATAAATGAACCACGGGATTCGTTCTACCCATCCCCGCACGTCATAAACCCTACACAATATCTACGAAAATGGTAATTTGGTTAAATAAGGTTCTTCAACTAAAAATGACCAGATGTGTTGTTACATCATATACCAGTTAAACAAATGTTCATCCTTGAACAAAATGAAATAAATAGGGGAAACGTATCGTAAATGGTGAACAAGGGAGGGTATCTACTCTGTATAAGCCTCATTCTCCCAAGTAGACTCCTCAATAGGTCAATGCCTTCATTTCACCTTCATGAAATAGCCACAGGCTCAAAAGTCACCTGTCTGTCCATAATAGCCATATGCTCTTCTTTGAACTTCAAGTTCTGGTCAAGCACTACATAGTCTCATTGGATAATGTAGGACCCATAGGCATAGTACTTCTTCAACATAAAGAATAGAAAACTGGATGGACACCTAAAAGACCTGATGGCAGAGCCAACTCATATGCCACCCTCCAGCCCTTTGAATAATCTCAAAATACCTGATATACCTCGGGTTGAATTTTCCTCTCTTACCAAATCTCAGCACGCTTTTCATAGGTGAGACCTTTAATAGAACCCTGTCACCAACCATGTATTCCATATATCAGACCTTCCATTTTGCATACTCTTTCTGCCTACTCTGATCCGCCAGGAGCTTGTCCTGAATCACCGTCACCTTCTCTAAGGAATTTTTCAACAAATATATACTCCAATGTCTCACCTTGAACGCATCAAATCACCCAATCAAAGAGTGACATCTCCTACCATATATAGCCTTAAATGGTGCCATATTAATCTTTGGTAGTAATGCGATGTTGTATGTAAACTCTACCAAAATCAATCACGCAGGCCCGTAACATATCCTCCAAACCCTGGATGGTCCAATCAGACTAGCCATCCATTTGAGGGTGCAATGTTGTACTGAGATCCAAATGAGTACCCAACTTCTTTTGCAAAGTCCTCTAGAAATGAAAAGTAAATTGAGTACCCCGGTCTAAAATGATAGAATTAGGTACCCCATGGGATGAACAATCTCCCAAATATAACTCTTGGCCAACTTCACTGATTTGTAAGTTGTCTGGATCAGAATGAAATGTGCGGACTTGGTAAACCTATCAATAATGACCCAAATGGCATCAAACTTGATCAAAGTCTTTGGAAACTCAACAACAAAATTCATAGAAATCCACTCCCACTTCCACTCGAGAATTGACATCCTCTGAGTGAAACCATCGGGTTGTTAATGTTCATACTTGACCTACTAGCAATTCAGACACCGAGACATAAACTCAATAATGTCTCTATTCATCCTACCCCATCAATTGTGCTTCTTCAAATCACGATACATCTTTGTAGCACCTGGATGAATATAATATCTAGAACTGTGAGTCTCCTCCATAATCAATCTCGTCAAGTATCTAACACGAAGAATGCACACTTTCCTCTAATCCTAAATACCCACTCTCCATCAATCATAGACTTTTTGGCTTCATCTCGCATCACTTAATCCCTAATCTTGCACAATTTCACATCATCATACTGCTGAGCCTTGATCTGCTCCAAAAAGACGAGTTCGCCTCAATACAAGCCAAAATCCTCCTCGAATTTGAAATGTCAAGTCTCACAACACTTTTGGCTAACAACTTAACCTCCAATACCAAGGGACGCTCATCTACAATCAAATGTACCAAAATCCCCATACTCACCGCCTTTCAATTTAAAGCATCCACCACCACATTGGCCTTGCTCGGGTGGTACAAAATGGTCATATCATAGTTCTTGAGCAACTCCATCCATCGGTGCTATCTAAAACTCAAATCTCTCTGATTAAACACATAATAAAGGTTGCGGTGATCGGTATACACCTCACAATGAACTCCATAAAGGTAGTGCTTCCAAATTTTCAAAGAAAATACTACAGTCGCCAACTCCAAGTGATGAGTAAGGTAGTTCTTCTCGTGCACCTTCAATTTCCTCAATGCATAATCTATCATTCTACCCTCCTTCATCATTACACAACCCAGACCAATCCTCAAAGTATCACAATAAATAGTGAAATCCTTACCTCCATAGGATGGGCCAAAATTGAAGTTGTGGTCAAAAGTGACTTGAGCTTTTAGAAGCCCTCCCACACTCATTGGACCATTGAAAAGACACCTCCTTCCAAGTCAACCGCGTCAAATGAGAAGCAATATATAAAAAACCCTTGACAAACCGATGATAATAGCTCGTGAAACCCACTAGTCCCTGACTGCATCTATCTTTTTCGGTCTTCCATAATCTCCTTCTTCAATATCACGTGTCCCATAAATTCTATGGAACTAAGCCATAACTCATATTTTACAAACTTAGCATACGACTCTTTCTCTTTCAACAATCCAAGAATCACTCTCAAATGCTTCTCGTGGTCCTCCTTACTCTTCGAATATATCAAAATATCATCAATGAAGATGATCACGAATGAATCCAAATATGGCTTGAATACCCCATTCATCAAATTCATGAATGTTGTGGGGGAATTGGTAAGCCTAGAAGATATCACTAAAAACTCATAGTGGTCATAACAAGTCATGAAGGCCATCTTGGGAAAATCCTCTGTCATGATATTCAACTGGTGATACCCAGACCTAAATTATTCTTCAAAAACACAGAAACACCTTAAAACTAGTTTAACAAATCATCAATATGAGGAATCAGATACAAGTTTTTTATGGTGACCTTGTTCAATTATCTGTAATCGATACACATACGCATGGTGACATCCTTCTTCCTTACAAAAAACATGCGAGCACCCTAGGGAGACATACTCGGTCATCTTCTATAGGAAGTAACGATGCTACATAGTGCGACAAAACATGGAAACGAGCCTTGTACTCAATAACTAATGCACCCCTCTGCTCCAACTTGGAGAACTCACCCCTCTTACTAACACGCAAGTTCAAGGGCACATGTTTCTCTAAAAAGATCTGATAAAACCTAGTCCAAGATAGTGGAGGCGACTCTACTAGTCATCAATTAACATAAGCCCTCCACCATTGCTACGCATCTCCCAAAAGACGAAGAGCATCAAAACAAACCCCATGTTACTCAACGATACCCAAAGTGTGGAGCTTCTCATGGCTGCTCACTATAAACTCATAAGCATCCTCCCCAAGAGGGCCATAGAAAATGAGAGGCTTCATGTGTAACACCCCATACTTTAGCGTTAGGGTACATCGGGGTCAACACATATGAGTTTAATGAGGTTGAGGTCATTCTTGAAGTTATAGAAGATTCTTATCAATGTTGAAGAGGTTACATGGGGATTAGAGAAAATAAGTTTTGTCGAAGTTCGAAATATAGAACAAGTTATACGAACCATAAGAAATTTTGGTCATACTCGGGCATGTAGATCCATAGCATTGAATGAAAGGATGAAGCCCCAAAATAATATAGGATCTAACAAGTGTGACCACAATGATTTGAAATAATATTTTGTATGTCCCAAAAGAGGTTATGTACTAGAGCTATATCACATGATGGTGATAATGAGTATATGAAGTGTGCTAAAAGTGATTTATATTTAAGTGAATTGGGATCAATAAATTAGTAATGTGGTAAATTGATTAATTATGGGATTTTAGTGAATTTTAGTGAGTTAATTAAAGAATTGGTTAGATGTGTTGGTGGATTCCACGTGCAAGATTAGGAAAAGAACACTTAGTGAATAACCTATATGTATTATATGTGGCATGTTTTAAGATAAAGAGCATAGGGTAATACAACATGATAAACCCAAGTTGAGATATGAAATATTCACAAAACAATATACATACAACAACCAATTTTTTCACGAGATTGGGAGTAATAGGCAGCAGCAAATTTGTACAAATTGCAATCTTTATTTCCATTTTGGGGAGGTATTAACATGACTTTCTATCTTGGGACAGTAATGTTGTATCCTAAAATAGTAAGCAACATTCAGTTATATATATGGCAGAAATACTCCTTTTCAAAATAGCAGCAACATAATATCTTTTAACAGAGAAACATATATTGTTTTTTATCAAGAACAGCATACTGGTTTTGCGCACCACTTCGATCTCGTTGTTTCACATTTATCATGCTGTTGAATTTAGGCATTCTTTGGGATGAATTAAGGAGGAAGAAGAGGAATTTTTAGCAAATCAGATTAAGCTGCTAGAGGGGTTGTTTGAGTGGTGTTGTCGAACGAATCAACAAGGTATGTTAAGGAAAATCTTTTCTTCTTTTGGCATGTTCCATGTAACGAAACGTAAACGTAACATTGTCTCAAAAATAATTCTACTTTTAGTAGTTAAGATGTGCATGTTTTTCATTCCTATTGTCAAAGCATGTCTAAATATGTTCCTAAATCCTTATTGAGGTATACAGGAAAAATGTTAGTATTCATAATGTTAATCGGAGGTGGATCAATATTACATCACTCCAACAAATTTATAGTGTCTTATTATCACATCATTCCTACACTATATTCATGTATTACCCTAGACCATATATGGGGATGGGAAATGAGATACGGACCACCTGCAGCTGGTACAGATACACATGATGATGATTATGCCCACAAAGGCGGATATGATATGATGCCCACAGAGGCTGTCATGGTAAAAAATATGCCCAACGAGGCCAATAAATATATGTATGACCGCATTGTGCATGTCATTTAGACATATTATGTCCCTCATAGGTATCCTATACAGACATGATACTTAAGCATATTATGGCCCTCTGAGGCATTCTCTACCGGTTGGTTGTTTCTTGTCTTATGTCACTTTCAGGTTTCCATTATGATATTTTTCATGACGGACATACTTAGTACATCAGTCGTACTAACGTCCCTTTTTGTCGGGGGATACTGCGTTTCATGCCCGCAGGCTCAGGTAGACAGGGGGACGATTCGCACTAGTAGGTTGCTGGTTCAGCTAATATTGAATCACTCTACTTGTTCATAGTTGCAGTCTGGTCGTGATATAATATTTTGCATATGCATATGCATATGGGTATGGTGTGTCCTTGTCCCAACCTTGTGACGTCATGTACTTTTTATAGGCTTGTAGAGTGTTGTCCTGTGTATACTAGTCGTGTATGACCATGTCGGCCTTTATGTATGTGTTAGCAGAATACTTGGTGACGGTCCTTGTGGACATGATTGATTATGGTTAGGTGTTAACTATAGGATTAGTGGTACTCGGCAAATAAGATTCGGGTGCCCGTCATAACCCTCCGATTTGGGTCATGACAAACATGGTATCAGAGCAGGTATGTTCTAGGGAGTCTACAATTTGTGTCTAGTAGAGTCTTATTTATGGGTGTGTTGTGCACCACACTTACAGACATGAGGCTACATGGCATTTAGGATGATGGTTACTTTCCTTCTTAATCTTGAATCATGCAGTAGAGGTGAGTCTTAAGAATTCGAGTTTAACTCGTGTTTTATATTATTTCAGTAATGCCAGTTACCAAAAAGATTTCAGTTAGTTCATATTCGTAGCCAGTAAATGAGTGACTTCTACCAAACGATTGATACGCCAGAAGGGCAGTATTATGTTAATTTTTTTTTTGAGATTGTGAGGAATTGTCTCACTCATATACGGAAGAGATAATGCAAGCCTGGAAGCAAAATGGTTGTTTTGGGATATCGAAAACAAAAAGAGAGTAAAGTAAAAGAAGTACTAAACACCTGAACGCAGAATATTGTAAGGATTCTCTCTATAAACCTTATCGTGTTTATGATTAGTAGGGATATTGAAGTTGGATTGAGTGTAAATACGAGTTTTCTCTCTATTGGGACATATCCGTCAGAGGATATGAGTAAGTTGCCTTTCCAGGCACAGCTTCATCCTAGAGCCTTTGATAGAGATAGGCCCTTGAGGGGTCAGAGAGCTTATAACCCAGGGAGTTTAATAGTCAAGTATCGTTGAGATTTAAAGGGTCAAAATGCCATTATCTCATGGTCAAAGTTGTAAAGGTCGAGTGAGACCACCCTGACCATCGTGTAGCCAGTGTGGTCAAACACATGCCGGATTATATTGTAAAGGTACAGGGGGTTGGTTTAGTATGGCAGCCATCGCCATAATGTTCTGAAGTGTCCCAAGCTGATGTGCAAAGGTAAGGATAAGATGATTATGAGTTGTACATATGAAATATAAAAGACATAATTGGAAGGTTTAGTAGGTTATGAAAATCTACACGTTTTACAGTGACTCATGCTGATTAGAATGAGGAAATATGTTATGTACGTGTGACCTAAATTGTAATGTCTTACCTAGAATAAATTGGGAATTGCCCCAGGATTTTATTAACAAGGATGGATTGCCACAATCGAATCATGCGAAGAATGACCATTAGTAAATTTAAGAAGATCACGTAAAGTGACGTACCTAGAATCGTGAGCCCAAGCTACATATTCAGATTGAGTTATCCATGGTAGTGGAAGAGGACATAAGCCTCTCGTCCATTCGTAAAAAGCCAGACCGCGTATTATTAGAAATTACATGTATCAATGTTAGTAAGCTAAGGTATGCTATAGTTATTGGACTGATAAGTCTTCAGCTTCATTATGCAGCATGTTACAATTTTAAATAACCTCTGGACAACAATAGCTTGTTAGGGGGTAAGCGAGGACGAGGACTATGGAACAAGTGAAGAATGGTTGTAAGAAATATGAAAACAGTGAATAAGTAGAAATGGAATGGTATGATCAAGTATCAAGGCAAAAATGTTTTTCATTTCATGACGAGCAGAAGGAAGGATTACATCAAGAAGGATAAAGGTGAATGAGTTATAGTTATGAAGGTTTCACAAAGGTATGATTACTCCAGAATAATGTAAGGACCAATGATAGAGGAAGGACAGTAAGAACTCTTCGGCCAAAGATGACGAACCTCTAATATTCAGGAAGATAGTATGAGAAATACTTTGAGATAAGAGACCCCCAAGGCAACTTGAAATGGAAATGTAAAGGTAAGATGAATGACAACTTAGTCAATGAGAAATCTAATAATGGTAAGACAAGAAAGCTTGACAAGTCATTGGATCAGGTAACACCGTGAGTTAGATCTAAAACATACGAAGCATTGGTTCTACAATATATGCAGTCATACCTCTCAGAAAGTATGTAAATGGAAGTAACAGTGAGTAAAGTTTGAGATTAGCACCTAAACAGGTGGAAAGGGGCCAATGACGCCTATGGATATAAGGTAGAAATTAATAATATATGTCAAGATATAATGACATTATAACGAAGATAAGATGACAAGAAAATATAGAGGTCTATTAGAATTTTTGGACTGACCGAAGGTTCTACGAGATAGATAAAGTAATGGGTTTACAACTTAACAAGAGCACGGAAAAACTTTTCCCAAAGCGCCATTGAAAGAAAGTCTCAGTTGTGAGGCAAGTAAAAATTTTGAATCTAAGTATAACGACCAGGTTCGGATATAGTAGGTTAGTGTCATGTAGTGCAAAATTCTTCAGAATCTTTTACATATTGAATAAGGGAATAAGTTAACAACTCATCATTTAAGGGGTAGTAACGCCAAGGATTGGAATCAGGAGCAATGTTAGAGATTACATGTTTATACCAAAATATTTTAGAATTAAGAGGAGTACGACAAGTAAGAGAATGAGTGAACAAGTGTCAAAAGAAGTAAGAAAGAAAATCATTTATAATTACGAGTAGTGAGAAAGTACAGATTTGTTTTAGACCACGAATGACCATTAACTATGATGATACGCGCACTTCAGATTTGATGACATTGTCCATAAAGTGTTCACAATTGAGGTACTTCAAATATAAGAGTTTTCAGCACACCAATTAGTAAACACTAGGATCATTCACCCACAAGTGCCTTGACTAATGTAAGGACTAAGGAGGGAAGTTGACCTGAGAGAACGCATCAGTGGGCTAAGTGGGAGTCTGATTGGAAGAATCAAATAGTGATATCTTTATGACTCAGAATACAGCAGGTCCATCCCTTATATTGGAAGAAAATGAACGTCATGATGAAGATCTCATTGTTTGAGAAGATCGGGAAGGATATGTAACAAAATAGAATCGCAACATTCGAGTATAATAGAAGAGGGACCCTCAAGTGGAAGGTCCATTTGTGTATTTTCAATGTAGCAGGATTATGAGACAAGATTATGAAGGAGGTCCATTGCTTACGATATTCCATTCACCTTGGATCTACTAAGATGTACCATGATCTCAAAGATATGTATTGGTGGAACGACATGAAGAGGAACATTGCGAAGTTGGTAGTTCAGTGTCTTAATTGTCAGCAAGTAAATGTAGAGCACAAAAGTTCGGCGACTTGAATAAAAACATTGAGATCCTGACGTGAAAATGGGAAATGATTAATATGAATTTCATTACGAGTTTACCTTACTTTTATCATAAGTTTGATTCTATTTGGGTATTGTTGATAGACTGTCAAAATCATCTCAATTCCTGGCGGTCAAAAACTACATACATAGCTGAGGACTATGCAAAGTTGTACGTTAATAAGATTGTTCGCCTTCATGGTATGTCTATTTCTATTATATCTGATCGAGATGCGCAATTCACAGCTAAATTCTAGAAATCATTTCAAAAAATATTTGGGCACTCAAGTTAATTTTAGCACAGCTTTCCACCCTTAGACAGACGGGCAAGCTGAGCGTACGATGTAAAGCTCAAAGATATGGTATGAGCTTGTGTCTTGAACTTCAAAGGATGTTGGAATGATTATTTATCCCTTATTGGATTTGCGTACAATAACAGTTATCATGATAGTATCAAATGGCTCCATATAAACTTTGTATGGACGAAAATGTAGATCTTCTATCGGATGGTTTAAAGTTGGCGAATCAGAATTATTTGGGCCTGACCTAGTGCACCAAGCCATAGAGAATGTGGAACTTATCTAAGAACGACTGTTAACCGCTCGGAATCGTCAGAAGTCATATTCAGATGTGCAACGGCGGGACTTAGAGTTCCAAGTGGATGATTGAGTCTTCTTGAAGATCTCTCCTACAAAGGGTGTAATGAGGTTTGGGAAAAAAATAGCTCAACCCAAGGTACATTGTGCCATATCGCATAATTCGACGAATCAGCCAAGTGGCTTAAGACTTGAATTTGCCTTCGGAGTTAGAGTTTGTTCATCTAGTTTTCCATGTTTCTACGTTAAGAGCATGTGGTGGATATCCCTCCCGGATTGTACCGATTGACGAGGTGAAGGTTACAGAGGACCTATCATATGAAGAAGTTCCTATTGCTATCGTAGATCGTCAAGTCCGCAAGTTGAGGACTAAAGAATTAGCCTCCGTGAATGTTCTATGACGGAATAAGAATGTAGGAGAAATTATGTGGGAGGCGGAAGATGAGATGAAGCACAAATATCCTTACCTATTTCAGACCAACGTTGAAGTTCCGAGAGAAGCATAAGGTGAGTTCTATTTTATGTTATTATAATTAATGATTAAGGACCATATGATGTCTGGTGTAGTGGGGTATGTTATATTATATGGCCCCGTGAAATAATAGTTATATTTTCTGGTTACATGACGGGGATTAGATATATCACTCTAATATTCGAGGACGAATGTTCCTAAGAGGGAGATGATGTAACACCCCGTACTTTAGCGTTAGGGTACATCGGGGTAAACACACATGAGTTTAATGAGGTTGAGGTCATTCATGAAGTTATAGAAAATTCTTATCAATGTTGAAGAGGTGACATGGGGATTAGAGATTAAATGAATTAGAAAAATAAGTTTTGTCGAAGTTCGAAATGTAGAACAAGTTATACGGACCATATGAAATTTCGGTCATACTCGAGCATGTAGATCGAGAGCATTGAATGAAAGGATGTAGCCCCGAAATAATTTAGAATCTAACAAGTCTGACCGCAATGATTTGAAATAATATTTTGTATGTCCCAAAAGAGGTTATGGAATAGAGTTATATCACACGATTGTGATAATGAGTATGTGAAGTGTGCTAAAAGTGATTTATATTTAAGTGAATTGGGATCCATAAATTAGTAATGTGGTAAATTAATTAATTATGAGATTTGAGTGAATGTTAGTGAGTTAATTAAAGAATTGGTTAGATGTGTTGGTGGATTCCACGTGCAAGATTAGGAAAAGAACACTTAGTGACTAACCTATATGTATTATATGTGGCATGTTTTAAGATAAAATGTGTGGGATAAGACAACTTGATAAACCCAAGTTGAGATATGAAATATTCACAAAACAATATACATACAACAACCAATTTTTTCACGAGATTGGGAGTAATAGGCAACAACAAATTTGTACAAATTGCAATCTTTATTTTCATTTTTGGGAGGTATTAACATGACTTTCTATCTTGGGAAAACAACGTTGTATCCTAAAATAATAAGTAACATTCAGTTACATAAATGGCAGAAATACTCCCTTTCGAAATAACAACAACATAATATCTTTTAACGGAGGAACATATATTTTTTTTATCAAGAACAACGTAGTGGTTTTGCGCACCACTTCGATCTCGTTGTTTCATATTTATCGCATTGTTGAATTTGGGCATTATTTGGGGTGAAGTAAGGTGGAAGAAGAGGATTTTTTAGCAAATCATATTAAGGTGTTAGAGGGGCTCCTTGAGTGGTGTTGTCGAACGAATCGACAAGGTATGTTAAGGAAAACCCTTTCTTATTTTGGCATGTTCCATGTAACGAAATGTAAACGTAACATTATCCCATAAATAATTCTACTCTTTGTAGTTAAGATGTGCATGTTATTCATTCCTATTGTCAAAGCATGTTTAAATATGTTCCTAAATCCTTATTGAGGTATATAGGAAAGATGTTAGTATTCATAATGTTAATCGGAGGTGGATCGATATTACATCACTCCAAAAAATTTATAGTGTCTTATTATCACATCATTCCTGCATTATATTCATGTATTACCCTGGAACATATATGGGGATGGGAAACGGGATACAGACCACCTACAGCTGGTACAGATACACATGATGATGATTATGTCCACAGAGGCTGATATGATACGATGCCCACATAGGCTGTTATGGTAAGGAAAATGCCCAACGAGGCCAATAAATATATATATGAACGCATTGTGCATGACATTTAGATATTATGGCCCTCAGAGGAATCCTGTACATACATGATACTTATGCATATTATGGCCCTCCGAGGCATTCTCTACTGGTTGGTTGTTTCTTGTCTCATGTTACTTTCAGGTTTCCATTATGCTATTTTCATGCCTGACATACACGGTACATCAGTTGTATTGACATCCTTCTTTGTCGGGGGACGCTATATTTTATGCCCGCAAGCTCACATAGATAGGGGGACAGTTCGCACTAGTAGGTTGTTGGTTCAGCTGATATTGAAGCACTCTACATGTTCAGAGTTTCAGTCTGGTCGTGGTATGATATTTTACATATGTATATGGGTATGGCGGGGCCCTGTCTTGACTTTGTGATGTCATGTATTCTTTAGAGGCTTGTAGATGGTTGTCCCTTGTATAGTAGTCGTGTATGGCCATGTCGGCCTGGATGTATGTATCAACAGAATACTTGGTGACAGTTCTTGTGGCCATGATTGATTATGGTCAGGTATTAATTATAGGATTAGTGGTACTTAGAAAGTAAGATTAGGGTGCCCGTCATAACCCTCCAGTTTTGGTCGTGACATCATGTTGGACAAATGCTCTTATATCGGCTCATCGTGGGTCATAACGGCTCCAGCCACTGGACGGGGACAAACTCTGATGCTGGAATCTCATATCTATGGGGTGCCAAAATAGCAGTAGGTTGAACCCCTCGAGTATGGAACTTGAGAGTTTGACCCTTTCCTGCTCACATCTATGACCCACCTGGAGTAGCTGGCATAACGTTCATCTAGGCAACACTGTCAAGCAAACTCAATATCCTGACCATAGTATCCTGAAGAATTGGAGTAGCTATAAATACGGGTTGATCCTAGGCTAGCCCTGTCTCCTCATCATAATGATCATCTTGAAGCTCAAACTCTGACTTAACGGATATTGATCTGGCACGAGCTTACCGACTCCCTATTCTCCACCCTTCGCCGGTACAGCTGCTCCGACTCTATCTAGAGTTGCAACGACTATAAGGGTATCAAGCTGCTAAGCCACACTAAGAGAGTTTGGGAAAGAGTCGTGGAGATGAGGGTGAGAAGAAGAGTGTCTATCTCCGAGAACCAGTTTGGATTCATGCCAGGGCAATCGACTACAGAAGCCATCCATCTTATTAGGAGGTTGGTGGAGCAGTATAGGGAGAGGAAGAGAAACTTACATATGGTTTTGATCGACCTCGAGAAGGCATACGATAAAGTCCATAGGGAGGTTTTATGGAGTTGTTTAGAGGT
The DNA here is from genome assembly GCA_029783415.1 of Anisodus acutangulus. Taxonomy (NCBI): domain Eukaryota; kingdom Viridiplantae; phylum Streptophyta; class Magnoliopsida; order Solanales; family Solanaceae; genus Anisodus; species Anisodus acutangulus. The sequence goes on from CM056510.1 coordinate 19,016,554, forward strand.
TAGAAATGTACCTGTAGCATACACTAGGGCAATCAAGGATATGTATGATGGAGCCAAGATCAGGGTACGGACAATAGGAGGAGACTCGGAGCACTTCCTAATGATGATGGGGCTGCACCAGGGATAAACTCTTAGCCCATTCCTATTTGCCTTGGTGATGGATGGACTAACGCGACAAATCCAAGAGGAGGTGCCATGGTGTATGTAATTTGCAGATGACATAGTCCTGTTTGATGAGACCCGGAGCGGAGTGAACGCTAAGCTGGAGGTTTGGAGACAGACTCTGGAGTCTAAAGGGTTCAGGCTGAGTAGGACCAAGACAGAATACTTGGAGTGCAAGTTCAGTGATGGGAGCGACCTTGAGACAGGCGTGAAAGTGAGGCTTGGTACCAGGTCATTCCAAATAAAGGGAGCTTCAAGTATCTCGGATCTATTATCCAAGGGAATGGAGAGATTTATGAGAATGTCACACATCATATTCGGGCAGGGTGGATGAAATGGAGGCTTGCATTAGGAGTATTGTATGATAAAAAGGTTCCACAAAAACTTAAAGGAATGTTCTATAGGGTGGTGGTTATATCGACCATGTTGTATAGGGTAGAGTGTTGGCCGGTCAAGACTTTGCACACCCAAAAAATGAAAGTTGCAAAGATGAGGATGCTAAGATGGATGTCTGGGCATACAAGGAGGGATAAAATTAGAAATGATGATATCAGGGACAGAGTGGGAGTGGCCTCGGTGGAGGATAAAATGCGAGAAGCTAGGTTGAGATGGTTCAGACACGTGCGGAGGAGAGACATAAATGCCCCAGTGCGGAGGTGTGAAAGGTTATCTATGGATGGGTACAAGAGGGGTAGAGGTAGGCCGAAGAAGTATTGTCGTCCTCGAATGTGAATAAGATCGTAACACAAGCATATAGACACACAAACAACACACACATGAAACACAACTTAATACATTTTATTACCTTACTCAAATAGGAATGGATATTTGACTTTCATTAAATCACTCCCTTCATTAGAGAGAATTTTAAAAATACTTTCTCCCCTTCTTGAATTCAAGATCTCTTTTGTGATGGTCCGCATAAGATTTATGGTTGCTATGAGCTATTTTGATTCGCTCCCAAATTATCTGCACTTTGTCATTTGTTTCTTGAATAGCTTCGGGTCCGAACAGTTGCGTCTCACCCACTTTGAACCATCCCAGTAGAGATCTACATTTCGCCCATACAAGGCTTCGAATGGAGCCATCTGTATGCTAGAATGGAAACTGTTATTGTAGGTGAACTCAATTAGACATAGGTGGTCCGACCAGTTTCCCCGAAAGTCCAACATACAAGACCGCAACATGTCCTTCAATGTTTGAATTGTTTGTTCAGCTTGTTCATCGATTTGCGGATGGAAAGTCGTACTCAACTTGACCTTTGTCTCGAGGCCCTGCTGGAAACTTTGCCAAAAATGTGAGGTGAACTAGGAACCCCTATCCGAAATAATTTGTAATGGTATCCCGTGTAACCTCACTATTTCTTTTAAATAAATCTGCATGTACTGCTGCGCCCGATATGTAGTCTTGATTGGTAGGAAATGGGCTGACTTTGTAAGCCGATCTACAATCACCCAGATAGAATCATAACCTTCTCAAGTTTTCGGTAGACCAGTCACAAAATCAATATGAACCTCCTCCCATTTCCACATGGGGACACCAATATCCTGAAGTAGTCCGTCGGGTTTTTGATGTTCGGCTTTTACCTGTTGACACGTAAGACACCTTTCGACAAACTCTGCAAAATCCTTCTTCATTCCTTCCACCAGTAATTTGCTTTGAGGTCCTGATACATTTTTGTTGAAATTTCCTAGAATCTGCTAATCTGGTTTAGCTTTGATACCAACTTGTCACGCCCCGACTTTTCTCAGGTTTTTCCTTAGGGTGTGATGTCACCTGGACAACTATCCCTATCCAGGCGAACCATTTAATTTCTTTTCTTCCTAAATTATACATACATCTAGGTGTAGAAATAATATAATCATGTACTTCTTTAATGAAAACACGAGCCCATACTCGAGCATCCAATTTTTTTTAGAATCGATGGAAGTTCAAATACAAAATAAAAATATCCGAATCTTAAAAGAAAACAGTCTCATGTGGGGCATTCCCCGAGATAACGAAACTTGATTCTTCAAACGTACTTAATCTGGAATAACTTTCACCAAATCTGAAGTAATGGATTGGTGGGACAATAAGGTTGCGGGACGATCGCTAGCCATGTTGTAGAGCTTTTTCTCTATCGTGCTTTCCTGAAACATGTTAAATAAAAGAGTCATCCCTACCATCCGGAGCTGAGTTAGAACCTTGCCTTACAATCCCAAGTAACCTCACAATATTCTAATTATTAACATATTTTAAACATAATAAGCATGCTGTGAAAAACAAATTACAACACTTTCATTATATAAGCCAATACATATTCACGTAAAAAATCTTCTCCCCACTTGCCCTAGGAAATACTTAGTTTAACCAGTACCCCTGCTTTATCCCGTATAACATATTATATATTTGTTGCGATACGTGCAACCCGATCCAATGCATTTATATATTTGTTCCGGTACGTGCAACCCGACCCAATGCATTTATATAATTGTATATATATATATATATGTTATATGTTGAAAAGACTCAAATAATATTTCCTTCTTTCAACTTTTCGCCTTTCCCACTTGTAAGGGTTATAACTCTCGAACCGTAACTTCAAATAAGGTATTTCTTATGCCGAGAAGAAGGTAACACGGGGACCTATCACTATCCCAATTTTCCTCTGAAATACCAAGTGTAACTAGTAAAAATTCAAGAAATAATCCTATGAAAACTGACTCGCCAGAAGTTTTTTCTTAAAAAATACAGTCTTTAAACAGTCATAACGTTTTATTCGTAAGTCGGATTTATCTCCGTAAAGTCTCAAATTGTCGGGAACAGAGAAATGTAGAACCTTCATTCAACACATCATTTTAAATTCCTCACTGAAACATTCAGTTCTTTAATTTTAACAAGTCTCAGAAAACTATTTTGCCAGATTTTTGTAAAACAAAACACAATCTTAAAACAGTCATAACTTTGTATCCGTAAGTCAGATTTATCTTCGTAAAGTGTTAAACTATCAAGAACAGAGAAATATAAAACTTTCATTCAACACAACCTTTCATATTCCTCTCCGAAACATTCAGTTATTTCATTATACGTTCTGCCTTCCAGATTTCATTTGATCCCAGGCAGAAACATTAAACCACGATAAATCTCAAACTGTATGTCGGTTTTAGCATCGCTTGGGGTCAATATGACCATGAAGGAGAGATGTACAACCCTGTAAATTTTTATCCAAATCTAACAAGTGTAACTCAGCGAAACAGATTGTAATTTCATGACTCAAACTAGTTATTAAATAGCCTATTAATAATAATTTCATGATCATTATTCCAGCATTCAGATTATATTCTAACATGTATTGTAACTTAAAATAAAGGATTTTACTAAGAGTCATGAGTGAGAGAACTCACTTTTTCTTACTTAGTACTGCAAATGAACTTTCAAACTCCAACTAATCCTTTCCCTTCTTGCTCTCTTGGTATTTTTCTGATTTTTGCTCTTGATATTTTTTTTATTTTTTTTTGTTCTTTGTGCTAAGTGCTTTCTTTTGTGCTATGTAGAATATATAGTGAGTTGTGTGTGTAACTTGTGGGAAGTGGAAGGAAAAAAGATTGAGTGAGATTAAATAACCTTACATTATAAAACATTTAAGGGGAGATCCGGCTTAAGGAAAGATAAAATTACTTCTAGATCGTATTTAGCCCCATCTTAATCATTTAGCAGGGAAATTTTTTTCCACATAGAACACCACAAGCTAAACTATTTTAATCTAAATAAAATCCAAAAAAGATAGTTAAATTAACTGTTTCATTAAACAAATCTTTACTTTAATATATATATATATATAGCTTCACAGAACTCTCAAAGATATCACACAAGCTTAACAATCTCAATAAGCTTAAACACTTAGCAAGTAACTGATACTAAGCAATTAGCTAGCATCATGAACTACTTTATTAGCACGTGTACATTTAGTATATGTAGTCATATTTATTCTTGTGTAATTATTGTAAATATAGGATCCCTAGTATACGAGGATTTCACATTATACACCCTATATATATTTTGTATTAATGAGAAAGGAATCTTCATATACTAGGGATCATATATTTACCATATATAAACAAAACTAAATATGGCTACATATATTAAATGTACACGTGCTAATATACTTAACCATAAAAAAGTAACTCACAGAAAATACTCCAAGCATGTGCACTTAATACTAATCAAAGTTCCAGTATCACCGTCGACGCTATGTTCCATCATTTTTGAAAACCAACCAAAAAACACAAGATGGACAGAAAAATCCGTCGATCACTTTATTACATCCTAATTTTACTTTTATTAGAGAAATTATTTTTTTACAACTCAAAGCTAAGTCATCCTACTCTTAATCAATTAATCAGCCCACAAATCTCTAGAAACCAACACCTAATCAACTCTCCAATAACGACATGCTAGCATAAATTCATGCTTTGAATGGCACCGATGAAGCTAATCAGTTTGTTTGGAAAGAAATAAAAGATGTCAAACTTAAGAAGCAACAACTGAAATGAGAGATATTAGGATTTGAGACTCAAACCCGACTAATTAGAAAATAATAAATAAGCAAAAAATAAATAACACACACAAATTTATAGTGGTTCACCCTCAATGCGAGAGTTACATCCACTTTGCCGCTGCAGATTTTCACCATAATCAAAGGGAGTTTTGAGGTTACAATTCTCTCTGCCTCACTTTTCTTTCGTGATGATGCAAAGAAGAACAATGCCCCTAATTTTATAGGAAAAATTAGGGCGCCTTTAATACAAGCGAAATTCTCAAAATACCCTTTACTAAATAACCTTACATTACAAAAAATTTCAGGGGAGATCCAACTTAAGGAAAGATAAAATTACTTCTAGATCGTATTTAGCCCCATCTTAAGCATTTAGCAGAGAAAAGTTTTTTCACATAGAACACCACAAGATAAACTCTTTAATCTTAAAAACTCCAAAAATGATAGTTAAATTAACTATTTTATCAAACAGATCTTCACTTCAACATTAATGGTTAAGGAAAGATCAGACTGATTCTTAAATCAACATCCAGACACCAAACTTTGTTTATATATATATATATAGCTTCACAGAACTCTCAATGACATCACACAAGCTTAACAATATCAATAAGCTTAAACACTTAGCAAGTAACAGATACTAAGCAATTAGCTAGCATCATGAACTACTTTATTAGCACGTGTACATTTAATATATGTAGCCATATTTAGTCTTGTATAAATATGGTAAATATAGGATCTCTAGTATATGAGTATTTCACATTGTACACCCTATATATATTTTGTATTAATGAAAAAGAAATCTTCATATACTATGGATTCTATATTTACCATAGTTAAACAAGACCAAATATGGCTACATATATTAAATGTACACGTGCTAATATACTTAACCAAAAAAAAGAAACTCACAGCAAATACTCCAAGCATGTGCACTTAATACTAATAAAGGTTCCAGTATCACCTTCGACGCTATGTTCCATCATTTTTGAAAACTAACCAAAACACACAAGATGGACAAAAAAAATTCATCGATCACTTTATTACATCCTAATTTTACCTTTATTAGAGAAATCATTTTTTACAACTCAAAGCCAATTCATCTTATTCTTAATGAATTAATCAGCCCACATATCTCATAGAAACCAACACCTAATCAACTCTCCAATAACGACATGCTAGCATAAATTCATGTTTGAATGGCCACGGATGAAGTTAACCAGTTTGTTTGGAAAGAAATAAAAGATGTCAAACTTAAGAAGCAACAACTGAAGTGAGAGAAATATTAGGATTTGAGACTCAAATCCGACTAATCAGAAAATAATAAATAAGCGAAAAATAAACAACACACATATTTATAGTGGTTCACCCGAGCTACGTCCACTTTGCCGCTGTAGATTTTCACTATAATCAAAGGGAGTTTTGAATTTACAATTCTCTCTGCCTCACTTTTCTCTCGTGATGATGCAAAGAAGAACAACTCCCCTAATTTTATAGGAAAAATTAGGGCGACTTTAATACAAGCGAAATTCTCAAAATACCATTCACTAAATAACCTTACATTATAAAAAATTTCAGGGGAGATCCGGCTTAAGGAAAGATAAAATTACTTCTAGATCGTATTTAGCCCCCTGTTAAGCATTTAGCAGGGAAAAGTTTTTTCACATAGAACACCACAAGCTAAACTCTTTAATCTAAAAAACTCCAAAAATGATAGTTAAATTAACTGTTTCATCAAACAGATCTTTACTTCAACATTAATGGCTAAGGAAGTATTAGATTGATATATATATATATATATATATATATATATATATATAACTTCACAGAACTCTCAAAGACATCACACAAGCTTAACAATCTCAATAAGCTTAAACACTTAGCAAGTAACTCATACTAATCAATTAGCTAGCATCATGAACTACTTTATTAGCATGTGTACATTTAATATATGTAGCCATATTTAGTCTTGTGTAATTATGGTAAATATAGAATCCCTATTATACGAGGATTTCACATTGTACACCCTAATATATTTTATATTAATGAGAAAGAAATCCTCATATACTATGGATCCTATATTTACCATAGTTAAACAAGACTAAATATGGCTACATATATTAAATGTACACGAGCTAATATACTTAACCAAAAAAAAAGAAACTCACAATAAATACTCCAAGCATGTGCACTTATTACTAATAAAGGTTCCAGTATCACCTTCGACGCTATGTTCCTGTTGGAAATTTTACTAATGTGGGATTGAGTTTATCCCATCGTTAATGACTTAAACACATGTGCCCTGCATGTCGAAAACATAGTTTCTTCACATATGCCTAATCTACTAAGTGAGTAGATGATGTTAGTGCCAAGTATGGTAAAATTTCGTTAAGAAATGAAGGAGATATTGGTACACAAAGTAAGGTGTTTGAGACATAAAAAGAAGGAGGGTCTTTGGCCAAAATGACAAAACTCCCACATTGGTAGTAGAAGGAAACTTTATTCAATATATAAACTCTAAGTTTGAGTAAGGGTTTTGGGCTCCAAGGGGTAACCCATGTGTTTAGAAGGGAGAGGACCTAGGAGAGCTTGGGTCCGGTCCAGGTCACGAGTCACTTCTTCTGAAACTTTTTTTTGGTCCCTGAAATGTTATCTATTTACATTTTGGTCCCTGAAGGTCTCGGAACGTTACAACAGTTCTAAAACCAACAGACGTAACGGTGGGCTGCTTAATTGCTAAAAACGTTACAAAGGAAATAAAGGCCAATAACTTAAAAATGTTACCAACGTTACGAAGGCAATAAAGGCCAACAATTACAAGACGTTTTGCCACCCTATGACTTCTGGCCTCCCTTTCGGGTCCTATATATTGAACACTTCAGTTCAAACAAAATAGACACTTCGGAACAAAAAGGCACAGGAAGAACACACTCAAACTAGTTTATCTTTCTGTTCTGTTCTTCGTCAAGAACATACACGCAAAAAATGACAATACAGAAAGCAGGCAGAAATCTTTTTCCGCTCTCTTTCTTCAGCAATCTGTTCTTATTCATTGTCTTCGCTAGGATCAATTGTATTTATTTTGTACAATTGATTAGCTGCTGTTTTATCTTGGGAGACTATTGTCCAATACCGTAAAAGCATTTATATGGGGCATTGTTAACAGTTTTGTTAATAGTTCGTGTTCGGCTATTGTTAACAGTTTTGTTTCTGGTTTTGCTGATGTTCAAGGCACTGCTGCTAATCGAAGAAATATTGTTGTCTCTGGCACTGCTCAAGGAAATGTTGCTGTCTATACTCATGACAGTTTCCAAAGTGAACGCCAAGGTAAGGTTTTGGCATCAATTACAACAAGAGAAGGAGACTAAAGATGCTCTTCTATATTACTACATTGAGCATGTATAGATCTTAGGTAGAAGATCCTCCCTCTGGTGGGGATGCAATGGACACTCAGTCTAACACAATGACGGAAGTGAGCTAGAATATCCAGGTCTCAAATGAATTGAAGGCCAAGAACAAACGCAAGGCAGAGGCTAACTTCATACAAGACGAGGGTAATCCTCCGGATCTTGACGACAAGATTGTGGATATCTCGGCAGTAGTGCCGAAGGCAAATCTGGTAGAGAATCCAAGACAATAGTGGATAGATACGGGTGCAACTCATCACATCTGCTCAGATAAGAGTGCATTCTCCTCTTACGCCCCAGTCACGGGCAAGAAACTGTTCATGGACAACAACGCCACCTCTAAAGTACAAGTGGTTGGAAAGGTTGTCCTCAAAATTACTTCAGGCAAATAGATCACCCTAAAGGAAGTGATGCACGTCCCTGACATCCGCAATAACTTGGTTTCAGGGCCATTGTTGGTCAAGGCTGGTTTTATTCTAGTTTCAACAAGTTTGTAATAACTAAGAATGGTATATTTGTAGGAAGAGGGTTTGCGTGTGACGACCTCTTCAAAATGAATGCCATGTCTATAATTCGTTCATCTAATGAAACGAATCCTTCTACTTACTTGCTTGAGTCTTCTATTCTTTGGCATCATAGATTAGGACACGTCAACTACAAATTTATTCAAAAGTTAGTAAAGTTGGAATTATTTCCTTCCTTCAACATAAACCCTCAATAAATGTGAGGTGTGTGTAGAGGCAAAATTAACCAAGTTATCTTTCCATTCAGTCGAAAGAAATACCACTCCTCTAGAACTTATTCACACGGAGATATATGATTTAAAGTTTGTACAAACTAGAGGGGAGAACAAGTACTTTGTGACTTTCATTGATGATCGTACAATGTATTGTTACATTTACTTGTTGAAAAGTACAGATGAAGCCTTTGAAGCATTTAAACGTTACAAAGCAGAAGTTGAAAATCAACCAAACCTACGGATTAAAGCAACCCGTAGTGAAAGAGGGGGAGAATACGTAGCACCGTTTGAAGAATACTGTGCTCAATTCGGCATTGTTCATCAAATGACCGCTCCTTAATCACCTCAGTCTAACGGTATTGCCGAGTGTAAAAAATGCATGTTAAAGAAAATGATGAATGTCTTACTCATCAATTCCGATTTAGCCCAAAGCATGTGGGACGAAACGATTCTTACCGCTAATACAATTCTTAATAGAGTTCTGCATAAGCGTAATCATAGAACTCCATATGAATTATGGAAAGGAAAAAAGCTCACTTACAAATATTTGAAAGTGTGCAGTTGTCTGGAAAAGGTCGAAGTACCTAAACCAAAGCAGGTCAAAATTTGACCTACGACTGTAGATCGCATATTCATCGGATATGCAAATAACAATAGTCTTATCACTTCTTAGTGTATAAGTCGGAGATACTTGATATCCACAAAGGTACGATCATGGAATCAAGGAATGCTGAATTCTTTGAAGAGATCTTTCTTAGAAAGGAAAAAGAAATAATTTCACACAAACGAAGTTATGAACAAAGTGCTCAAAGTCAACAAGACTCGAGAGTTTCTGATTATCCGAAACTAGACGTTCCAGATCTACAGGACTCAGAAGTTACTGACTATCCAGAATTTAATGATCCAGACCTACAGAACGTAGGGGTTCCAGAGGTGGAACCAAGAAGTTATAGAAAGTGAAATAGATTCCATCATGTAAAATCATACTTGGGAAATAGTTTATCTTTCTTCGAAAAGAAAACCTTTGGGTTGTAAGGGGATACTCAAAAGAAAGTATAAAGAAGATTGAACTATTGAAAAGTATAAGGACAGATTGGTAGTCAAAGGCTACAATCAAAATGAGGGCCTTGATTACTTTGACACATACTCACATGTGTATAGATTAACGTCCATAACGGTAGTCATAGCCATAACGGCTTTGCGTGACCTTGAGATCCACCAAATGGATGTTAAGACAGCCTTCCTAAACAGAGATTTAGAAGTGGAAATATACATGGAACTATCCAAAGGGTATGTGATTCCAGGACAAGAAAAGAAAGTATGTCGACTTGTTAATTTTTTGTACGGACTCAAACAAGCCCCGAAACAATGGCATGAAAAGTTTGATAATACTTTATTATCAAAAAATTTCTCCATTAATGAATGTGATAAATGTATCTATATCAAAGGGAACTCTGACTCATTTGTCATGATATGCCTTTACGTAGATGACATGCTTATCACCGAAAGTAGTCTAACCTTGATCCTAGAGACCAAGAAGATGCTGAAATAATATTTTGACATGAAGGATACGGGTATTGCAGATGTGATCTTAGGAATTAAGATTTCTAAGACATCTGACAGACTGGTCCTATCTCAATCTCATTACATTGAAGATGTTCTGAGGAAGTTTGATGCATTTGACAGTCCCCCTATAAAGTCACCAATGGATATGAATCATAGAATTGATAAAAATTGTAGTGCACCCATATCCCAGGAGCGATATGCACAGGTCATTGGCAGCTTAATGTACATTACAAACTGTACTAGACCAGACATCGCTTATCCAGTCAATAAGTTGGCTAGGTTCACTCGTAATCCTAGAAATGATTACTGGAAGGCATTAAATCGGATACCACGATATCTGAAATATTTGCTAACCTATGGATTACACTATTCTAGATATCCAGCTATATTGGAAGTATACAGTGATGCAAACTGGATATCAGACATAAAGAACAGCAAATCCACCAGTGGGTATGTTTTTACAATTGGTGGTGGAGTTGTGTCTTGGAAATCCTTTAAGAAAACATGCATCGCCCGATCCACGATGGAATCAGAGTTTATCGCTTTGTACAATACAGGAGAAGAAGCAGAGTATCTTCATGACTTATTAGAGGATATCCCATGTTGGGATAAACCCGTGCCTTCGGTGATGATTCACTATGACAGCTAGTCGGTTTTAGGAAGGGCACAAAGTAATATGTACAATGGCAAGTCTAGACATATTCATCGGAGGCATAAGACTGTTAGGCAGTTGATCACTATGGGTGTCATTTCCATTGATTATGTCAAATCAAAGGATAACTTAGCAGATCCTTTAACTAAAGGCCTACCCAAAGATCAAATATTCTGCTTGTCTAGGGGAATGGGCTTAAAACCCATACAATAAGAATCTTTATGGTGGTAACCCAACCTTACTGACTGGAGATCCCAGGAATTTGGTTAAATAGGAAAACTAAGCTATAGAGGTTCAGTTTAACGCTTCACTTAAAGTAAGAGCACTTCAGATTATCATTCTTTAAAGAAAGATAACTCCAAGGTCGTTCCCGCGATAGACATTAATTGCTACCTGCATGATGGGTAAATGAAAAGTTTCTGAAACTTTTAGTGATTCCTAACACTTGCGAGTGGGGTAGAGCTATGCCTTATAGGAGATCACCTATTTAAGTACGAAGATAAGTCGCTTCAAATGAACGCATTAAAGAATCCAAGGGTGTCCATGGCCACAACGGACAAAACAATAAGAAGAAATGAATAAGGAGGGTTATTGTGTTGATATCATTGTCTTGGTTTACACTAAACATTGATGGTTCAAGACATCATGTTTACCGCATAGTAAGTAAATCCGATGGTAATCGAGTAAGAAAGGTTTAAAGCCTAAAGCTACCTTTCTTGATGCAATATCTTTTCCGCTGAAAGATTGCTGAACTTTGGCCCCTTATGTGCACCAATTATCTTTCAAAAGGGATAGTTAAAAATTTTACTAATGTGGGATTGAGTTTATTCCATATTTAATGACTTAAACACGTAGCCCCGCATGTCGTAAACATCATTTCTTCGCACATGCCTAATCTACTAAGTGGGTCGATGATGTTCGTGCCAAGTATCATCAAATTTCGTTAAGAAGTGAAAGAGATATTGGTACACAAAGTAAGGTGTTTGAGACATAAAGAGATAGATGGTCTTTGGCCAAAATGACAAAACTTCTACATTGGTAGAAGAAGAAAATTTTATGCAATATATAAACTCTAAGTTTGAGTAAGGGTTTGGGGCCCCAAGGAGTAACCCATGTGTTTAGAAGGGAGAGGACGTAGGGGAGCTTGGGTTTGGGGCTATGCTCCAGACGTGCGCCGCGGCCGCCCATCTGGTTCGGGTCACGAGTCACTTCTTCTGGAACTTTATTTTTTGTCCCTGAAATGTTATCTATTTATATTTTTGTCCCTGAAGGTCTCAGAATGTTACAACAGTTCTTAAACTAACAGACGTAATGGTTGGCTGCTTAATTGCTCAAAGCTTTACAAAGGCAATAAAGGCTAATAACTTAAAAACATTACCAACGTTACAAAGGCAATAAAGGCCAACTATTGCAAGACGTTTTGCCTCCATATGACTTCTGGCCTCCCTTTCTTGTCCTATTAATTGAACACTTTAGTTCAAACAAAATAGACACTACGACACAAAAAGGCACATGCTAGTTTATCTTTCTGTTCTATTCTTCATCAAGAACATACACACAGAAAATGACAATACAGAAAGCAGGCAGAAATATTTTTCGGCTCTCTTTCTTCAGCAATCTGTTCTTATTCATTGTCTTTGCTATGATCAATTGTATTTATTTTGTACAATTGATTAGTTGTTGTTTTATTTTGGAAGACTATTGTCCAATACCGTAAAAGCATTTATACGGGGCAATTTTGTCTTAAAGACAGAGAGCCATCTCTCGACTCAGCGTTCCTTTTGTTTAACCTTTCGAATACACTTTAACCCCATTTTTGTTACCTACAATCCGGTTTATATCCCACAAATACCAATAAGTTTAAGACAAAATTGTTTGTGTTTTCTAAGTGTTCAGAAGATGTCGGTCAACAATTATGGTTTCAGTTTTGGTTCTAATTCCGGTTTTGGCTGCTTAATTGCTCAAAACGTTACAAAGGCAATAAAGGCCAACAACTTAATTGCTCAAAATCGTTACCGAGACCAACAACTACAAGATATTTTGCCTTTCTATGACTTTTGGCTTCCCTTTCTGGTCTTATATATTGAACACTTCAGTTCAAACAAAATAGACACTACGGAACAGAAAGGCACATGCAGAACACAACTCAAACTAGTTTATCTTTCTGTTCTGTTATTCGTCAACAACATACACATAGAAAGTACGCAAAAAAAAATTTACGCTCTCTTTCTTCAGCAATCTGTTCTTATTCATTGTCTTCACTAGGATCAATTGTATTTTCTTTGTACAATTGATTAGTTATTGTTTTATCTTGAGAGACTATTGCTCAATACCGTAAAAGCATTTATACGGGGCAATTTTATCTTAAAGCGTTCCTTTTATTTAACCTTTCGAATACACTTTAACCCCATTTTCATTACGTACAATCCGGTTAATAACCCACAAATACCAACAGTTCCATCATTTTTGAAAACCAACCAAAACACACAAGATGGACAGAAAAATCTGTCGATAACTTTATTACATCCTAATTTTACTTTTATTAGAGAAATCATTTTTTACAACTCAAAGCTAAGTCAGCCTACTCTTAATCAATTAATTAGCCCACAAATCTCATAGAAACCAACACCTAATCAACTCTCAAATAACGACATGCTAGCATAAATTCGTGTTTTGAATGGCCATGGATGAAGTTAACCAGTTTGTTTGGAAAGAAATAAAAGATGTCAAACTTAAGAAGCAACAAATGAAATGAGGGAAATGTTAGTATTTGAGACCCAAATCCTACTAATCAGAAAACAATAAATAAGCGCAAAATAAATAACATACAGATTTATAGTGGTTCACCCTCAATGCGAGAGATATGTCTACTTTGTCGTGCAGATTTTCACTATAATCAAAGGGAGTTTTGAGTTTACAATTCTTTCTGCCTCACTTTTCTCTCACGATGATGCAAAGAAGAACAACGCCCCTAATGTTATAGGAAAAATTAGGGCGACCTTAATACAAGCGAAATCCCAAAATACCCTCAACTAAAAACCTTACATTATAAAAAATTTCAGGGGAGATCTGGCTTAAGGAAAGATAAAATTAATTCTAGATCGTATTTAGCCCCATCTTAAGCATTTAGCAGGATACAAATTTTCACATAGAACACCACAAGCTAAACTCTTTAATCTAAATAAACTCCAAAAATGATAGTTAAATTAATTGTTTTATTAAACAGATCTTTACTTCAACATTAATGGTTAAGGAAAGATTAGACTAATTCTTAAATCAACATCCAGATACCAAGCTTTGTTTATATATATATAAATAGCTTCACAAAAATCTCAAAGAC